>PVHY01012375.1:0-44695 GCA_004024945.1 Uropsilus gracilis | reverse complement strand
CCAGGGTACCACAGACTCAAGCAATCCCCAGCCTCAGCTTCCCAGGTAGCTGGGATTACAGGCATGCGCCACCATACCCAGCTATTTTTTGGAACTAGGTCTCACTATACGGGCCCCAGGCGGGACTCGAACCGCGATCCCTAGCCCCTGCCGCTTCATAGGCTGAAGCTTACAAGCACGAGCCACCGTGCCCGGCTCCGAGAGAAATATTTTAACATTAAGGCCAGTCTTTCTGAATTAAAAATATTTATACATAATGAAAAATAGGAAAATGCTCCTTAACAAAGCAAATTAGTGTTACTGGAGAACAGTGGTATCCTAAGTCAGACTTCCGACAAGAAAAATGAACAATCTTCTGATTATTGTAAACCAAAACCTTCAGAAAACGTGCTAGAAGCAAATGAAAAGAGTGTGTCAGTGGCACTGAAAAAAACCTCTGAAGTCCTTCAAGATATTGACTGTCTTCTATCAAAATCTAAAAAGTGATAAATGGAGTTATTGCAATGTATTATTAATATTAAACCTTAAAGATGATATTTCAAGTAACTGGAAGAAATTACTGGTGAGACAAAATTTGTATATACTTCTCCATACAGAAATAATTTAACTTGGGTGACCTAGCTTATGTATTTTATAACATAAATTTACAATATACTTTATTAATAAAGAATTTAGAAATTTTAATTTATTTCAAATTTCTGATAAAAATGTATAAAATTATATCTTGCAGTCCATTGTCAAGTGTTTAATATACAGAAATGTATTTTGTCATTTTGTGCTTAATCTCACTAGTCCAAGTACTTTTCAATACAACTGGATCTTTTTTTTTTTTTTTTTTTTGAGACTAGGTCTCGCTATTTTTGCCCGTGGAACTGCAGGCTCACGTTGCCCGGGGTACCACGAACTCAAGCAATCCCCAGCCTCAGCTTCCCAGGTAGCTGGGATTACAGGCGCACACCACCACGCCCAGCTATTTTTTTTTTTTTTGGAACTAGGTCTCGCTACGGGCCCCAGGCAGGGCTCAAACCGCGATCCCTAGCCCCGGCCACTTCATAGGCTGAAGCTTACAAGCACGAGCCACCGTGCCCGGCCTAATACAACTGGATCTTAAAACAGGTAATACTGCTTTCAACCTGGTATAGACTGACTACAGAGGAAGAAAATTATAATAGGTTGTTCCGGTTTCAGAGAAGTTGTCCCTCGCTAGCTCTAGAAAGCCTACACTAAAGTAACACGTAGCATGCTCGGAAGGTAATGCCAAGTTATTACTCAGACCAACGAAAATTTATTTTAACATGACTGGAAATACCCATTAACAAATTGTGGTTATTCAATGACATAATTTTTAATTAGCTTTTAACCTGGACATTAATTGTGTCTAATTTCTTTCTCACTTGCGTCTTCCCTGTTGGCGAAGAATGTGCCAAGCAATGAGAGGTTCCACAACTAAGGCAATGACATGCACTTTCAAATTCGGTGAGAGGCTTAAACATTTGCTTGAGAATGAAGAGTACCATTTTCTATGGTCTCTTTCACCTACACCACTATGGTGCTTGTTTTCCATCTGACACTTGTTTCGAGAAGGAGAAAGAAATGCCCCCCTTTGAGCCTCCTTTTTCGCGTCAGTATTGCCTAAAGAGAAAAGTCAAGTAGACGCTTCCCCTGGTGCTAAGTGAGCACCCACCACTTGTGAGGCTGGGAGACAAGACCCGAGGTGGCCACAGTCCCGGGAAACAAACTGCAGCCCCTGAGTCCATTTAGATCAAGCTACCCTTTATGCAGCAGCTTTTCAAACTGAGCATTTAGTACTCACTGCGTATTCCAGCTCATCACTGCTGTCCACAGACACAGGGGCCCCCCAGTGTCCGCCTGCAACGTGGGAAGAGCAGTTACCAAGAAATCCCCAAGGGGGCAGCCAAGTGCTGCGGAGGAGCGTCGCAGGGGCTGACACCCACCCAAAGAATTCCCTAAGTCGGAAGTATCTGCATCTTAGGGACCCACGAAGACCTGTTTGGGCCCAAGGTCTGTGCACCCGACATTTGGTGAGACCACTCTGCCTCTCCAGCTTCCCAGCCGCCACTTGGGTGCGTTGTAGGTACGTCAGCTGCGTCTGTGGTCCGGCTCCAGCTGAGCAAGAGCTGTCAGGTTTCTGTCAGGTTTGACAGAAACCAATCGACACTGTCCACTTCTCACCCTGTCGTCCCAAAAGTCTCCTTAGGGGCAGAGCAGGGGAGAGTTCTAGATAATAACTGGCTCTATCGAAGAGCACTGGGATACCGGTTCCTGTTGACTCAGCGTGGGGCCAATATCCCGATGTCCTCTCGGCTGGCGTGGGGGGGGGGGGGGCGCTGGAGCCGCTCTAGCCAGCAAGTGCATCTCTATGGTACACACCGAGGGGAAGGCGAGGGGCGGGGCCTCCAGTAAACACAAGCTTCCGCGTGGCGGGCGGAGGGCAGGTGCAGTGGAGTTGCGAATATCCGGGCAGGATAATACGGAATGGATGGCGTGCAACTGCGTCCTGAGGCAGCCGGCCAGAGACAGGGAGCGCCTGGGCCTGAAGTCTAAGATCCAGGTTCCCGATGAGGAGGGCTTGCGGGGGCGGCAGGAACACGGACCCTAGAAGGACCCGGTGCACCTGATCCGCAAGGTCCCCGAGATCTGAGCTCAACGGGGTCCGGTCCCAGGTTTCATCGAGCCCTTAGTCACCCAGCTCTCACCTAGTTTCCGCGCCTCCACCGGCGTTTCTCTGATTCAGACGGGGTCTTGGGGGACCTGCCGGAGGAACCCATTGCCCTCCTCGTGGGCTTGACTGACAGCCCTCACACCCCTATACCAGGAGGCTCCTTCCTTGCAGAGACCTGGCCTTCCTGCCCAATATTTTCTTAATCGACATTTTAAAAATGATTGCATCACACCAGTGTTGACTTAGGGAATTTGCTGAGACTTGATATACGTTGAATTCCGAATTGTTTGTTATGGTAATAGGAATTAAATAATTTATGTGCAGATAATAAAAGGTGAGCAGGATATGTGTTTCCTTCTTTTGCAATTGAGCTGCATTAAATTTGGCGTTTGCTTTTCGGTACCATAACTTAAAAATAATTGTTTCAGTGACTACAGTTTAATGAGGAATTATTTTTAAAGTACACTAAAAGCAGTTATGGAGTTTTAGATCATGCTATTAGATTTTTGTGAATACTTGTGAATGGGGAGGTATTGGAAGCTTACGTTTACATCCGGAATTTGTTAGCTCTTAATTTGCCAGAAATAATATCAGAGATCATCAAACAATGCGCAATAATATATAATAAAAGTAACCAACTAATGATGTGTTTGTGGAACTACGGAAATGGGAGATTACTGCAATGTGTGATTTACAGGTCTCTTAGTGATGGCATTTTACTATTGGGGGATGAAATGTGGCTATTAGAGAAAGTGATATAAATTTACATCTGGGTAACTAGCTTACCGCAAAAAAGTCATTCAAATAATAGCTTTAGTTCATAAACAGCGTTATTTCTTGAATTAGTTTAATGAAATAGTTATTAAATACCTTGGGCACTTCAGGGATTATATTTGTAAGATTTAAAAGAAAATTATAGCCGGGCATAGTGGCTCATGCCTGTAAGCTTCAGCCTGTGAAGCGGCCGGGGCTAGGGATCGCGGTTCGAGTCCTGCCTGGGGCCCCGTAGCAAGACCTAGTTCCAAAAAACATAGCTGGGTGTGGTGGCGCACGCCTGTAATCCCGGCTACCTGGGAAGCTGAGGCTGGGGATTGCTTGAGACCGTGGTACCCCGGGCAACGAGAGCCTGCAGTTCCACGGGCAAAAATAGCGAGACCAAGTCTCAAAAAAAAAAAAAAAAAAAAAAAAAAAGAAAAGAAAATTATAAATTTATAAATTACAAAATGACTCATAAGGAGCCCACTCTCAGGGAACTCTTAGGAACATGTGAAATAAACATGAAACTTTTTTGTAGTTTGGGAGGTTCAGGAATCCATTCTACTTATAGGGGAAGGAGCAGGAAGTGGAAAAGGGTAATAGGAAAATGGATACACTTTGATGTCCTGGTTAGAAACTTAAGTACATTAGTTAATTTCTCTTTCTCATACTTAAAATCTAAGAGATGTTTAATATCTGTACACCAATAGTTCAAATTTTGGGTTCATAAAATTTGTTTCATGAGTAAAAGAAGGTGGGTGTGATGCAGTGTCTATATAGAGATTCATGCAACATGGTCTTTTCATTTTTGTCTGCTTTTTGGAATAAGATTAGAAAATAAATTTTTAATGAAATGTACATATCAGAATAGTTTGATTGGCAGCAGAGCTTTTTCTGTCAGGTTTGTAGTAGTACTTAACAAAGCCTTTTCTAACATTGACTGCCAGTGTAGACTCGTCATTTCCCATTTAGTGTATTTTTGAGATTCCTTTTCTAATATATCTTGAACAAAGAAAGAGGCTACTTTCCTTTATGCTGAGAACTATTAATACCTTTTCTGAGTTCTGTTGCAGCTGCATGTAATCTTGTCACCTAGACCGATCCTTTGCCTTTTCCCATGCCCAATTTTATATTGAGGCTAAAATAAATATTGACAAGAACCTTTTATGGCAGCACCAGGCAGGACAGGACGAGCAGTGATGCTGGTAGTGTTATCTAGTGGCAGAGGTTTGGGTTGTTTACCTGAGCTTAGTGGCAGACAGGTCCTCAGTGGACCAATTTCTGCCATCAACTCACTGTGGAGCTTGAGGTGTTACTTTGAACCTTGGTACTTAAAACCCAGCACATCTGATCCTCCAATATCCATTTAATTCATTTTTTGCTTATACTCTTGATACACTGAAGTGCCGTTGCTGATATAGGATCTGTTTCTCTACCAATTTCTCTACCAATTTGAAGTTATATAAATTTCCCTCTCCCCCATGCCTACCTTTGACTTGTTTCTGGACTTTATTGAACAATGTAAACTGAAAACTCCAGGTTGAACAATATTGATAACTTTAACCGGACAAATGATTTTTATATTCTATGCCAGCTTAGCACTCACTACATATTTATCATTGCTTTTTTATTATCAAGTCAGGTCCTTTGTTTAGAAGCAAAAGAAAGGATATGAGGAATTTATTGGGAAACTGACTGGTTTAGTTCCTGGAAGGGAAGGATAAGCAACATGAATTAGGGCAGCTCAGAGACGGAGTACCTTGGAGACAACCTGAGGATTTGACATCCTATGATTCTTTTTCCCAGGCTGTTTCATACAGTGGAGTCCGTGGTCTATGAATAGAGAGAAGTTTTCCCACCACACCAGTTGGGAAAATTCTGGAAAGGAGTCTGATCAGCTCAGCCTAGGTCATCTTCATCACTGTATTTATCACTATGAAACTAATCACTACTGGAAAATGGATCCTGATTACTAATTAGCCATACTACTAAAAAAAAAAAAAAAGAAGTGAGAAAGTTTTCACTAGTCAACTCCAGAGTTTGGATGTTGTGAGGCAGTTTTCCCAAAGGAGAGAACTATTTGATGAACTCCAGGTAGCAGACAGCAATTGCTGGACTTTCTGAAATGGCCACATAATGCAGTTCCTACAATAAGCCACACGGCATATTCATATAACATGTAAGAAATGCAAGATTTTTATACTTGAAAGTTGCTTTAAAAAAAGTAGCTCTTAAGTATTCTCAATCTGCCTCCCAAACACAGGTGAGGTAACGGAGGCAGTAACTAACCTCACTACTGTGATCACATATGTAATTCAAATCATCTCACTGAACACCTTAAACACACATAATGCTATCTATCAAGTCTATCTCCATAAATCTGGGAGAAAGAAAATGAAATCACAACAAAAAAGAAATACCAGTTTTTACAGCCAGGTTGTAAAATTGTAAAACTATTGCTGATGTTTTAGGTATTACGTGACAACCTGTAGTTGCTTTAATATTTTTTCTTTCTTCTCTAGGGTGACTGGGAATGTAAGCAAGTATATGCTGCTATTTCTTGATGGCTTTTAATACATGCTGACATACTGCTTGGGATGGAACCTGAAACTGAAAATACCCGTGCTTTACTCCAGTCTTGCAGCACGGAATCCCTTATTTCGAGCCTTGGCCTAGGGGTGTTTTGCCTTGTAGCTGACAGACTTCTGCAGTTTTCAATAATACAGCAGAATGACTGGCTTCGTGCCCTCTCAGACAACGCAGTGCACTGTGTCATCGGCATGTGGTCGTGGGCCATAGTCATTGGCATCAGGAAGAAGACTGATCTTGGAGAAATCATTTTGGCTGGATTTCTAGCCTCTGTTATTGATGTAGACCACTTTTTCCTAGCTGGATCCCTGTCTTTAAAGGTATGAAATCTCTTTACTTAATTTTTCTTTTTTTTTTTTTCTGGTTTCTTAAAGTCTAAATAGATCTTTAATAGCATCACTTGAGAAGATTGACTTTATTTTAAAGTAAGAAAACCCAGGGATTCAGCTCTGTTGAGGATGTAATACTTCAGTGAAGATGCACACAGACCTCTTGCTAATTAAGGTATTTGTCATCACTAGATGCCAGGGAAACAGAATAAGCACTCAATGCACTCACTGTACCCAAGGCAGTTCATGCTAATTTTCCTGAGAATATATTTAGCCAAATTCTTAAGGAGGGGTTAGTGGTAACAGAAATCATTCTCAAGGGCTCTTCTGGTTCATTTTGTACTAATGTCCTTTTTTCCAGTAACTCACGTTTTTCCATTTATCTTTACAAATTTTACAATAGTATGTAACTCCTAATTCAGGTTCCTTGATGGCTCTAGTGTAAGGTGATTCCCAATCCTGGGAATAAGTTTAAAAGACATATTTCCCCAATCCCTTTGAGGGCCAGAGACAGACACAAAGTTTTAGTGGGTTTCTTAGAGCCCAGGCCCTGGTGGAGAAAAATTTCATTGAGATTATGTGGTATTCAACTAAATGGTTCCACTACTTGCAAATGAATGCTTAACATGGTGGTTCATATTGTACTTTCTAAGTATATAGAGATTTGTCTGCCTGTATGTTCATAATTTATAAGCTTTTCAGGAAAGAATACAATCTTGTAGAGCAAGAACTAGCCTAAAACAGTGCCTGGTTTGAGTAATAAGCATTTGGTAGATATTTGTTCAGCAAATAAAAAAGTTTTTCACTCCTTTTTCCTGTTATGTGTCAAGTACTGTAATGGGTATTTTTCTGAAGTCTCACTTATAGAGAAATGTGTTAGTAAGGAATTCTGTAATTCCTGACAAACGGCGAGATTTTTTTTTTTTTTTTTTTTTTTTTTTGCTATAAGTAGAGGCAACATTAACATTGCTGTTACACTCATTCTATTATATTGGCCTCAGACATCCTCAGTTTAAATCTTAGTAGATGGTGTTAGAGTGCTTTTCTTCTTCTTTAAATATCAATTTCTTTATAGCATACGGACTATTGTAATACTACTTACCTTATAGGGTTGTTATGAGGATTAAATGTGCATGTTAAGTGACCCATGACAAATAGTTAACAATACATGTTAGTAGAGATTAGGTTAAGCTATGAAACATTAGAAGCCATAAAATCAGACCCAGGATCAGATTGCAACTCTGCCCCTTAATGATTGCATAAGCTAAGGAGTGACTTAATCTCTTCAGGTTTGGTTTCCTCCTTTGATAAGTGATCCCTACCTCATAGGATTATTAGGAGGATTAAATGAGATAGTGCATGTGTGGTATAGCATGGTGCTGATATTCTCCTTTTTGAATGATTTTACAATAACATTGTAGGTGATCATCAATAATAACTCAAAACTGAGTAGTACTGATATTTATTTTTAGGTATCTGTTTTTGCTTCCTATTTAAAGTGACCTATTTTTCTCCTGTAATTTTATGATAATGTCCCTTTCCTTTTTTTTTTTTTTTTTTTTTCCTTTTTGGCGAATAAAATTCCCATTGATATTTTAGAAATCAGTCAAACAATAGAAATTTCTTCTTTTAGGTGGATTTATTTTTTTTTTTAGGTGAATTTTTTTTTAGGTGAATTTATTCACCTAAATGGACACAGGAAATGAACACATGCTTTTACCTGTGGTAAAAGAAAAGTTCACATCCCTCTGGTCTAAGCCAGTGCATAACTGCTTATCATCAGCTCCAGGCGAGAGTTGAGTAGATATGACCATAGGCTTCTTCACCCCACTCTGCTGCTGAGTAGGTCATACACTTTAAAAAAGATGAAACCAACATGAAATAATAATACCAAATTGTTTCTTGTTCTGACAAAGTAGAAACCAAACAGCAGAAAATGTGGAGAAGGAAGAGCAATGTAAAATAAATTATTTGATCCATGTTTAGTCAGTAGGTGGGAATTATAAGAATGCAGTCTTTAAGGTATAGGTTTACAAGTTCCCGTTCAAGTGTGGTCTGACTTGAAGTGTGACAGGTGCAGTCTCTCTAATGGTGACTTTCAGTGCAAAAGAAGGGTTGTGTGTCCTTGTTGAACCTTAACTTTTTCCTATATTTCTCTTGCCCTTTACCACCCAGTCTTCAAAGACTGGTTTTTCCCCTTTTTCTGCCATCTTCTCCCTTAGAACTACTGCCTTGCAAAGTCTTGAACCAGGCCCACTTTCTCTATGCTTAGTTCTGATCTTCTGGAACCTCTTCATTATTTTCACACTGAGATTCAACTTTATCTTTCCAGTGATAATTTTGCATCAGTCTTAGGTTTCCCATTCTCTCTTTCAACAGTTTCTGCTGGCTTATGGTTGGGAGTACCCACTGTTTCATGTTTATGCTAATACCTTTGAGTATGCAGGCAGGTAACCTCTGACTTCTCTGCTGGGTGGTATTTGGTATAGTTTTATTTGTCCTTGTTCTCTTGTGGTTTTGGAGATTCGAATTTACCAGTCTTCACCATCTTCAACTTTCTTTTTATTAGGAATTATCTAGTTGCAAATTAGCCTTTAAAGTAAGTGAGAACAAAACCTTATTTATGGATCATCTAGGAATTAAACTTGAAATTTTCATTTATTCTGATGTCACATTGTTTACATTGGTTTAGAAATTTTTCTGAAATTTATTCAACTTTAACATATGTATTTAAAATATTTATGAATCTATAAATAGATTCTGAAAATACTCAACACTAACATAAAACAGTTATATAAAAATATACCCTTTCTGTGCCTTTAGTAGTTAAAGAAAATTTCATTTTGTTGTGAGAGTTTCTTCCAGTGCTTTTTAAAACCCTGGACAATTAACACATATACACAAACCTTACATTTAAGTTATAAATTATATTCATAGGGTGACCTTTCTGAGAAAATAATAGAAAAGTTTAAAAAAATTCAGATTCTTGATTTCACTTAGTTCAGAGAACATCATACTCACATTTTTATCTTCTTTGGCTTACCCACAAGAGATTTAACACATACATTTGGAGGTGTCACAGAACATATTTCCCTTGCATTCCCAGTAGACTATTGGAAACTCTTTTACAATATTAAGAAACATCCAAAAAATTTGTTTTTGCTGAGAAGTAAATGATGCTCACTTCTCCTTCCTTCCTCAGGCCGCTTTGACTCTTCCCCGAAGACCTTTCCTTCACTGTTCTACAGTGATACCCGTCGTGGCTCTGACCCTCAAGTTTACCATGCACCTTTTCAAGCTCAAAGACTCGTGGTGCTTTCTTCCCTGGATGTTGTTTATATCCTGGACCTCACACCATATCCGAGATGGAATTCGTCATGGCTTGTGGATTTGTCCATTTGGAAAAACCTCTCCTTTGCCTTTCTGGCTTTATGTAACAATGACATCATCTTTACCTCACATCTGTTCATTTGTCATGTATTTAACAGGGACCAGACAAATGATGTCTTCAAAACATGGAATTCTTATCGATGTCTGAGGTAACCAAGTGACTGTGTTAAGAAACCAACGCTTCAGACAGTGGTAATTAAGAATAGCTGACATTAATTTATTTAAAAGCATATTTGGTACTTACATTAATTATAATTCCTGAATCCTCTCGCTCAGGAGGTATATGTACAATTTTTTAAAAATCGTATTTGTTGTGATTCTGCTGCTCTGTTCTATATGCTCTAGTGTAATATTAGGCTATTACCTATTCTGTGCCATATTATTATTGTTGTTTTCTTTACCTGACTTTACTAGTAACTTAGATTAATGTCTAATTAAGTTTTCTGGAAGTACATCTTTACAGTAGCCCATTTTCTGAATAAAAACAACCAAATTTTAGAGTAACTAGTTTTCAGAAAATTAACATTATAATTGGCTCCACATTTTCCTTAGATACTGAAAGAGCGAAAAAGCAAAAATAAATGAGGTCTTGAATAAGAGATACAGGAAATACTAACATTTAATTTTAATATTTTGACTGACTAAAGCTTAATTTACAAAGTGCTTTAGTGAGTTGTGAACGCTGGTAGAGTCTTCTTCAGAGCACTTGTGAAAATCATAATATTCATAAAAGAGAGTAGCATTAGATCTAGGTTACTGTTTCAGAAATAACTTTAAGGAAATAATTGTTGTGATATGTTAGCTGCAGTAACAGCTCACTCATGTATTATCTTTTTCTTTATCTGTGTCCGAGTATCTCATGTCTTAGGGTTTTAACTGTTGAAAAATAACAGTATTTAACAAAATATTTGTTAAGAATTAGTGTTAACAAAATGTTGATACTTGGTTGGTTCATAATTGTAGAATTTGAATTCACACACATACACAAAAAAGGCCTTACCAATAATGTCATTTCAAATGTAAACTGCTGAGTATACCATTAAAATGGTTTTAGCTGCTGTCACTTTGCTTGTCCACTATTCTAAGACACTATACCAGGTCAATAATTTTTTAAAATATGCCTGATACTTGCAGACAAACTTTTTTTTCAAAATAGAAGAGTTTTAGGTAATTTGTTTTTTCCTTTGTTCTTTCAGGTTGATCTGTTAATATAAGTTGGTATAAAATGATTTTTATTGAAGAAGAACTTAGTTGCTAAAATTGTGCATTTGTGCAGTTTAATGTTATTTTGATATAAAAGTCAGTGCCCTAGAGGTACCTGCTTTTTTTGTAGCATCTATATGACTTATTGTCTTCAGATTTGTGATTTGAAATGCTAGTGATTGTGTGCCTTATTCTCTGAAAAATGATAAAGCAATGCCTTAGCCAAGTCAGTTTTTCTTATTTATTAAGTTAAACAGAATTCTATAAATTATTATGAAGTTTCAAGTTCATTAGTTTTTCTGTGTGTTTGTAGCCAAATGGTTGCAATTGATTAGATCTTACACTCTTCTAAGATCTTACACTCTTCTAAGAGAATTATTGTGTTCATTTGATTGTTATAATAGTAAGGGGATGATTTTGGTGAGGGTAGAGACTTAAAAACATCTGATTCAGAAACCCTTGGAAATAAAATATATATCTTGTCTAACTTTTTTAAATCAAGTCATAAGATTTGACTTTTTTCATTCTCCATATTAAACAATGGAATTTCATTAAAATCTAGCGAGCTTTATTTATGACTGTCTCACTGGCATTTGGGGGATTGTCTTAACTTTCTTCATTAAAATGGGAATTTACTTTGACCGTGTCTCCTTGCCTCAACCATCTGCAAGTATTTATGATGCGTTTATCTTCGTTCCTGCCTCTACCATCATCAGAAATGTTCTTTATTCTCTAAATGATCTTGAAGACTGTGGTTGCAACCTCTAGAAATAAAGCAACCAACCTTCCATTCCACCATTTTGTTCCTGCTCCCTGTAAGTTTGTGTCAGTACAACATTATATTGAAAATTAGATTGTCTTGCTTACTTGCATGTATTTTCAACATCTTCCAGAAGATGTTTCTCTCTTGCATGTTTCATTGATCTGACCTCCAAGCCTATTATTTTCTTGAACCAAAACAAAACTCTTTCCTTTTTTCCCCATTGAGTCTCAGGGGTGCTTTAGCCAAGAATTATCTCCTTGTAAATTTTATTATATTTTTGCAATGTAGTCATACATCTCTGATGTAGGTTTTCCAAAGTAAAGGAATTCAGGGGTATATTTGCCTATCATCATAATTCTAAAGTAATTACTATTTGTGTTCCCTTTTATTCTTCTTAAATGCAGGAAAGTTCAGTGATTTCTTTTTAGATATATTCCAAAAGGACTTAGCAGGAGAAAGCCTGTGCATTTTTGGAGCTTTGTCAAAGTGCTTTCTTACCACCAATGTTTATTTGGGTGCCTTTTGAATTCTAAAATTTTGTTCTAGATCTCATCTCTACAATCTAATCTTGTTAAAGGTGTCCCCTTTACCCCGCTCAGATCAGTCAAGGCATTCTCCCGATCTTTTTCTCTTTTCCTCACCAAATTTGATCATCCCAGGGGCATCAATAGGACATTTACTTAGGATAAGATCTCTCTAAAAATATTTTCAGAATCAAAAGTTCAAATCTTCAAATGCAAACCTACTTAAGTATGACTATAATACTCCTTTTTATGGGCTAAAACTAACTATCCTCATATGGCTTAATTTTAAATTCAAGAGGCATCCCTCAATTGGATGCAAAAAATAGAGCTCTCCCCAAATCCAGAGTCCATTTTGGAGATACCTTAAGTAAGCACCTCTGTAGTCATAGATGTTAAAAAAAAATGCTAAGTCACAAATCTGCTAAGCTGTATTACTGGCAAGATCATATTGAATAGGTCTTTTCCAGCACAAATAAGGCGATGAAGGGAAACTGCTCTTACAGACTGAACCTGTTATTACTACAAGCCCCTGAGAGCTGGCAGAGTTGGGCAGAAGTTATTTATGGCTTTACTAGCCAGCTTGCTCACATTGAACAGCCTGTACCCCCTGACCAGAGAAAACCTGAGGGAATAACCATCCTGAATAGGACATGAAAACAAAAGGAGGAGCTCATGATTTTTCACCTTATGACAATCAATACAAAAGACAGAAGTTAATGGAAACAGTGACTATTTCTCAAAGACTAAGGATCAACTACCTGTGAATCTATAAACTAAATTTAGGAGTGTCCCAAGTCAAAGGATAAATTCCTACTGAGAAGAGAATCAGAAAAAAGAAGTTGTGTTTTCCTCCCTGGTCCAGCAACTGGTGATCAACGCCCCATACTTTCTGTATTTTGTGCCATTCTAGTATCTGTGCATCTATGTCTAAATATTTAGATGTTCATGGGGGTGAAGGGAGCACAAAGAGAAAGTGAATGTTGTTTTATTTTTTTCTTTTAAAAAAAATTTATCTTGTAATTTTCATGCAATATTGGTCACATTTGTATTGTTGTCATTCCCCTTAGGTTTGACCCTGCCTTCCACATTGTACCCCTACCCTCCATCCTCTCCCCCCTTTCCCTTGCCCCTCTCCAGTCACTCCAACTCCTCCCACTGCAAGTTGATAGTCAATGTTTGGCCACTAGTGTTCTCTTTTTCTGAAACTATGTCCTTTTTTCCTGGGAGTAGACTTGCATTCCTAGACAGCAACAGACCAGGCTCGGGTCTCCAGGATTAGCTGAGGCAGGTAGTCAAGCCAAGCACATAGGGAGCTTGTTGTAGCACGAGTATGTGGTGCGCTTCTCCAGGATCCTTTCTGGTGTCTGTCGCATGTTGCTGGTTGTGCCATGTAGTTCTTTTTAATATATTTATTTATTTATTTATATGTAAATATCACATCTTTGTAATACCAGGGATTCACGCCCCTCCCCCCATCCTCCCCACCATTTCCTCCCCCTTGCCCTATGTGTATGCTTCAGTTTAGTGCTTGGCTTGTTTTGACTTTTCCTCATGGCTTTTGTTTATTTTTTTCCTGCATCCCATTTGGTTTCTGTCTTTTTGACTTGTTTCTACTAATATGATTTCTTCTAAGTACGTACATGTTATCATAAAATCATCAAATTTGTCGTTTTTAATTGATGAGGAATGTTGTTTTACCAACGTACAGTAGGAGCCAGCAAAATGATGTCTGTTCTTAAATCATTCCTGATGTGCTAACTAAAATGTAGTACGTCTGCTGACCATCAAAGTGTGCAGATAAAGTTAAAAATTTACTTTTAGCACTGATTTTCTTATCTCATTGTGTGACTCACCAAACACAAAATGGTATTATCAGAGGACCTCAGAGAATTGTCATTATTCTTTCAGTTGAGGCAAGATAGCTCAGAAACCATTCCACGTTGATAAATATGCTTTAGCCTTGAGGTCACCTGAGAAGAGCTATTTGCCACTTCTTTTCACAAATTGCATATTTTTAATATCTGTTTCATGTGATAAAATGCATGCTGGATCTTAATCTAATGGCATCTGTAGATATGATAAGAGGTTCATTTTGATCTTGTGTTGTGAATGTGTATAGGTTTTTTGTTATAGAGTATTTCTTATCACATCAAGAAATGTTTGTCTAATTGTAAATTATTACATGTATTGTAATTTTATCTCACAGAAAGTCTATTTAACTGTAAACCCCAATATATTAAATTTAATTAAAATGCAAATAAAGTATCAGTGAGTTTTTTTGAGTCTCCATTTTGCAAAGTATAGGAAGATTGGTAATAGTGCTGATAGGAAATACAAAGAAATGAGCATTATTGGTGGAACAATAAATTCATACTTCCTTGCCAAGGGAGAATTTGATAATGTATTTAAAAGTATAAGTCATTTTACCCAGAATTTCCAGTTCTAAGAATTTATTTAAAAGAACCAGGATGGTGAGTACACAAAAATTAAAGATTCCTTTTGGTTGTTTAACATGACAAACAAACAAAAAAACCCACTTGGGTCTAAAGAGATTCAGTCACTTAATTTATTACACTAACAGTGGATACTAATGGTTACAGTCATTTAACTGGATGGAATACATCAGGCTTTTGTAGAAAAAAATACTCATATGAAATATTTAAGAAGGCCGGGCATGGTGGCTCATGCCTGTAAGCTTCAGCCTATGAAGCGGCTGGAGCTAGGCATCGCGGTTCGAGTGCCGCCTGGGGCTCGTAGCGAGACCTAGTTCCAAAAAAATAGCTGGGCGCGGTGGTGCATGCCTGTAATCCCAGCTACCTGGGAAGCTGAGGTTGGGGAACGCTTGAGTCTGTGGTACCCTGGAAAACGAGAGCCTGCGGTTCCACAAAATAGCGAGACCTAGTCTCAAAAAAAAAAAAAAATTAAGAAATGAAAGCCAGTCATAAATAGTCTGACCTCACCTCTGTAAATAGGCACATATGTGAATTTGTGTGTATGGAGAACAACTGTAAAACTGTTACCAAACACTCCCGAGTGGAAAGGTCATGAGGAACTTTTGGTTTTACTTTTTATTTACATATCACATAATGCAAGAAATAGGCATTATAGGCCGGGCACGGTGGCTCGTGTCTGTAAGCTTCAGCCTATGAAGCGGCTGGGGCTAGGGATTGCGGTTCGAGTCCCACTGGGGCCCTTAGCGAGACCTAGTTCCAAAAAAATAGCTGGGCGTGATGGCGCGTGCCTGTAATCCCAGCTACCTGGGAAGCTGAGGCTGGGGATTGCTTGAGTCTGTGGTACCCCAGGCAATGAGAGCCTGTGGTTCCATAGGCAAAAATAGCGAGACCTAGTCTCAAAAAAAAAATATGTAGCATTATATTTTTATGCTAAATAAAGGTGTTTCTACTGTTCTATCCTAAGTGCAATTTTCAGGCCATGGTGCAGGTGTGATCTGTGTCTGAGAGGGTCACACAGTGGGCACTGGCGCTGTTGGCAGTCCCCTCTGTTTCCACATTGGACAGCATCTCCATTTGACCCACACAGCAATGGTTATTGCTTAAGTTGTCATTTCATCAGACCATAGCAACATTGCTGCAAACTAGGAAGTTGTTAGTATTCCCTGGATCTGAGAGATTCTTTCCAAAGAGCAATCTCCACAATACACTGCCCTTTGCATAAATAGGATACAGGCACTGAGGGTGAAATTGGGGGGCCGTGGCCCCCAGCATGGTAATGCTACATTAGGATGGCAGCCATTGTGCCCTGGTGGGTGGAGACTTGGAGACAGGAAGCCAAACCTTCTTGTGAGAGGAACGGAAAGGGGACTTAAGAGACACAGAAAGCTGAAAAAGCCGTATTCCCCAGGGTTTTTCCACTACCATCATCTTGATCTTTTGTGCTCATCCCTTCCCTGATCCCTCCCTCCCAGCCCCCCACCCCCAGCTGTTCTGTTGTCAGTTTGTTACTTTTGACTTTTTGTTGACCTTTTGGTTTGTTTTCCCTATATTCCACCTATAAGTGAGACCATTGGTTTTTGGGTTTTGTCTTTTTCTTTCTGACTTGTTTCCACTTGCAAGAAGGAATGCTAGCTAAAGGACCTCTAAAGTCTTTTCTCAAAAACAAACAAACAAACAAACAAAAAACTGCCGGGCACAGTGGTTTGTGCCTGTAAGCTTCAGCCTATGAAGCGGCCGGGACTAGGGATCGCGGTTCGAGTCCTGCCGGGGGCCCATAGCAAGACCTAGTCCCAAAAAAATAGCTGGGCATGGTGGCGCGTGCCTGTCATCCCAGCTACCTGGGAAGCTGAGGCTGGGGATTGCTTGAGTCCGTGGTACCCCGGGCGACCTGAGCCTGCGGTTCCGCGGGCAAAAATAGCGAGGCCTAGTCTCAAAAACAAACAAACAAACAAAAAAATAAAGTCTTTTACCCTTTGACCTGACTGCCAGGAGTTATTTAGTTTACATCCTTAGCAGCACTGACTTTAATGCTGGACAACATTCCAGTCCCCTCAGTCCCTAAATTGCCTGAACAGGAGGGGGATGTCAGAGTTGACCCTGACCCTCCTCAAAGTCACTCCCTACTCATTCAATAGTCCTTTGCCTTGATTAGAGAACCCCAGATTCCCATGTCAGTGGTGTCGGTGCCATGCACACAACGTGTAAGGCAAAAGGACTATGTTCCCTGCATAGCTGCGGGATGCTAAATGCATGATGAACTGCAGGTGAGTGTTTACATAACACACCTTGGGTAAGTTTAAATGACATATCTCAATACCCTAAGCTATTTCAGACAATTGCAGGGAGTAATTGGAGCTTATCAAGCAGTCCAGTTGAAAGATACTGCCATAAGGACCACATTGTAAGCTGCAGAGGTCCTATTTTTCTTGGAAAGCTGTGTGTAAATACTACACTTCCCTCTTCCTGGACATCTCCACCCCATTGTTCAGAGTCTAAAACAATTGTCTCTCAGTGTTAGGCATGGGTCCTTGGCCAGCAGATATCCTGCTGTTTCTCTAGGATCTAAACTGATTGACACAGGGCTGGCCTTGATCAAGACTCATAAACAAAAGCATAGGCCCAGATCAACCCTTCTGGAAAAGGCTCTTCAGGTGTGAGCCCTAAAGCAAATGACTTTGCAGGTCTCTACACCTATCTCCAGATGTTGTCCTAGTGAGATGGATTAAAATAAACCTAGGAGTGGAGAGGTCTTGGAAAGGAGAGAAATACCGTAAGAGTGAAAGAAATTACAGTAGAGAGATGGGAATCTGCCTCTTCGGTCTGTTCAGGAAATACAGCGTGGGAGTACATACCCTGAATTGCCTTTATTTGTGTTGCAGTAACGCATCAAGATAAACTTCATGGTTTAAACAAGATAAAGTCTTATCAACTTCCACCTAACTTGCTCTTTCAACAACTACCAGTCCTGGGGAGGAGTGAGCATTCAGCCCTCTTGAGCTACTCCATGCCATGCTGAGTGTAGCAGGCCTGTGCTGTTGAAGTCATGAGTGTTGACAAACTTGTGATACAGTCCACTAGTCATTGGAACGCTTCCTTTTTTCATCATGTATTTGAAAACGTAGACACACTGTAGGAAAGGAACACACACATGCAAACACAGACTGCTCGGGTTCCAATGCTACTCCTTTTACAAGTTCTATGACCTTGGACAAATAATGAGCTTAGGCTGCTGTTTCCTTATCTAAAAACTGCAGAGGATACAGAGTCTCTATTTGATAGGATTGTTCTGTCCATTAAGTGAATTAATATATGCAAATAAAATAAGCTCTATGAATGCGTATTAGATATGATTGCAGTGGTGATGGTAGTGATATGGCAGGCAGATCCCAAGGAGAACCTCCTGTGAGCTAATAGATGCTGTTTTAAATCACTAAGTTTGTGTTAATTGTTATTCTACAACATAAAATGATAGTACAAATTCAAAATAAGGATATAGACAGCAAAAGGTTTTCTATCATCACAGATCTTCACCTCCTCAGAAGCAATGACTAAAAAAACTTGCTCTTCATTATTCTGGAAACCCCAAACATATATAAGCACTTACGTGTATAGCTATGCATAAAAGACCAGTCTTTTTTTTTAGGGCCAAGAGACTGAGTGTGTGACTAAGTTGTGTGTGTGTGTGGTTTTTCAAAAATTTGTCTTTTTTAGAAAGAAGATAGAATATTCTCCATCTGAGTTGATTTTAAGAGAATCAATCTAGGGCTTCACTATTGCCGTTTTGTCATTTATAATCTACAGTTAAATGTGTAATGGTGTTGGGTATCAGGTATGCCAAAGTAAACAGAAAGGTAAGAAAGTAAGATTATATATTTTCTACCGCTTTGTAATTTGTTCGGTGTTTTTCCCCAAGGTCCAGGGGTCTTTTCTTTACTGCCACGTTGCTGTTCATTCTGTGGGTTGCCATATGTTTTGTCTTATACCCTATCGATAACGTGTTGCTTTCCATTACTTACTATTATAAATAATGCAGCAATAAGACTCTTATACCTAAATCATTCCTGTGTGTTTGCACCTGTAGAATCAATTCCAATATTGATATTCTTAATCAAAGAATAACTTCATTTTTAACTTAATTTTAATTTTTAATTTAATAAATTCATTTTTAATTGATCAACCTTGCCAAATTAGCTTCCTAAGAATTTGTGCCAGTGTGTACTTCTAGCCACATATGAGCAAATACTTGCTAACACTGTGTGATATGAAACACTTCGACCTTTGCCAATCTGGTAGATGAGAAGTACATTTCACTTTGTTTTGTTTTTACTCATGTTTAATTGTTAAATAATATTGAATATGTAAAGAATATTTATAAATCTTTTTATTTCTGTGAACTATGTATTCATAATCATAGCCTGTTTTTTATCGAATCATTTGCTGCTGCTTTATTAATAAACAAGTTCTGTTTATATACAGACCTTTGTCATTTTACAAGTACCCCACAGCCCATACATATATAACTTCTTGCGTCTTTCACTGAGTTTTTGTGTGGACAAAATTTTCATTCTTTTCTTGAGTCTTGTTTTATTCTTAGTAAGTCCTTTCCGCCTCTAAATCTTTAACAGATCTTCCATATTTCTTTTGAGTACTTTTACATTTTATTTATTTACATTAAATATTGAATATATCTGGATTTAAAGCTTTCTCTTTTTCCACATGGTTACCCAGTTATTTTTAAAGTCATCCATCAAATAATTCAGTTTTCCCTGATGAGAAATGTGAACTTTATATTTGCACAAGTATTCTACTTTCTGGATTTATGCAGGGGTATCTAGTTACAGATTTATAAATAATTTATAGACTTATATTTTAAAATGCAGAAAGTCTATTTACCCCTCACTGCCTGTCTTTTTCAAATTTTCCTAGGGCAGTCTTTTTGTTTTAACTTGAGAACATTTTTGCTCTAGGCTTTTCAATGTATTGACTAAACTTGATCAAGTCACCTAACTTCTATGCCTGGATATCACAATAAAATGGAAAGTGATGACACTGGAATATCTTTGGATTCTTTGTGTATCTGGAAAGCAAGAGTGCTAAAAAGAAGAGTTAAAATTTTAAGCCTGGAAAGGAAACTAGAGGGTTAACTAGGAATAGGAAATTCAGCAGAAGGGAAATTCCCTACTTTGGCTTGAGGTTCAAATTTTGTCCCCAAAGATTAGAGATTAGTTCTGCATTTTTTCTTCTCTGTTTACTTTGGCAAACCTGATGCCCAACCCTATTCACTTTTTTTTTTTTTTTTTTTTTTTTTTTTTTTTTTTTTTTTTTTTTTTTTTTTTTTTTTTTTTTTTTTTTTTTTTTTTTTTTTTTTTTTTTTTTTTTAGACTAAGTCTTGCTATGTTGCCCGGGTTACCACGGACTCAAGCCATCCCCAGTCCCAGCCTCCCAGGTAGCTAGGATTACAAGCATGCACCACCTTGCCCAGCTATTTTTTGAGACTAGGTCTCGCTATGTTGCCCTGGGCAGGTCTCGAAACTGCGGACTCAAGCGATTCCTAGTCTCGGCCTCGCTTCAGTAGGCTGCGATTAAAGGCACGTGCCACTGTGCCCAACCCACAACCCCATTCACTTTTAATAATAGACTGCAAAGATCATGTAACTGCAGCCAGAGGGGGACCTAATCTGGCTTGCTTAGAAGTCATCTTAAGCAGGATAAAGGCCCCTGCTGTGAACACCCCTGATGTCAACCTGGGTTGACACGTCGCAGACCGTTATTACAGCCTAACTGTGTGACCTGCAGTTGAGACAATGGTCCCTTTGCTCACCATTTGTCCTCGTCTCACACAGCATCTTACATTCAGCAGATCCATGGTAAAAGCTTACTCAATGACTGAGTAACTATATACAGAAAGATGCTGGAGAAACATACCAAGAGATTCAAGAAAATGTGCTTTCAAATATTTAAACACTTTCCATTTCATATTTTTTAACTTGTTTAAAATTTTCTACGATGAACCCAATGTAATTTTGTGCTCAGTAAAGAACATAATTTTCTTCAAAGTGTAACAGATCTGGCCATCAAGTGTTTGGACCAGACAGCTTTGAATGAGTTAGCTCTGCCTGGCTTCAACGAGTCAGAACTCAGTAAGTCAGAGCTCGAATATCACACAAAAGAAGAGGTTCAGGGAAGGGGTCCATAAAATCATAACTTTCTTCGGGAACATTTAAATGTTGACATTTTCAAATAATCTATCCATATACTAATCTTTAAGACAAACATTCAAAGGAAAGTCTTTTGGGTTAATTTTACTTTGCAAAAACTGCTGTTTCGAAATCTTCATCCCACTAACCCAAACTTGTCATTTTACCTAGAGCATGATGGTATCAAGTATTTTTATGACAGTGTGAGATTTACATTTAAATTCCCTTTAAAGTGAAAATAGCATGTTTTTCTCCTAGTTAAAAAAATTAATTTTAAAGTTGTGTCCTGCTGCCGGGCACGGTGGCTCGTGCCTGTAAGCTTCAGCCTATGAAGAGGCCGGGGCTAGGAATCGTGGTTCGAGTCCCGCCTGGGGCCCGTAGCGAGGCCTAGTTCCAAAAAAATAGC
This sequence comes from Uropsilus gracilis, assembly GCA_004024945.1. NCBI lineage: Eukaryota > Metazoa > Chordata > Mammalia > Eulipotyphla > Talpidae > Uropsilus > Uropsilus gracilis. Next base: position 23,402 of record PVHY01012375.1, on the reverse strand, counting down.
TGGGCGTGGTGGCGTGCGCCTGTAACCCCAGCTACCTGGGAAGCTGAGGCTGGGGATCGCTTGAGTCTGTGGTACCCCGGGCAACATGAGCCTGCGTTTGCACAGGCAAAAATAGCGAGACCTAGTCTAAAAAAATAAATAAATAAATAAATAAAGTTGTGTCCTGCAGTGGGAGGTGAGGAACAAAGCAGGGAGGTTCCTCAAGGGCCTAAAGTAGAGGACTATGGGTACCTTGGTGGTGAGTACTATTGGTGAACACATAGATCTGCAGAGGTGGGAACCTGTACTCCTCAATCATATTGTGTTGTAAACCAACCTGACATCAATAAAAATATACTACAATCAGGGAAAAAGTGCATCCTGGTATTCTTAGGCGTAGACATTTCACAATGGAAGATACAAAACTGAACACAGCTTTATTTTTTATTATTTATTTATTTTATTTTACATTATTGTCTACCCCAAGACTCTCCTGCTACCCTGCCTCCCATGAACCCTCATCTCAATCTTTTGTGCCCCTCCCAGCCTGCTCCACCTCACTTGCTCTAGTGACAGTTTTAAATTTTTCTTGTCTGCTTGTTTGTTTTCCCTATATCCCACATATAAGTGAGACCATTCAGTATTCTCTTTTTCTTTCTGGCTTAGTTCCACTAGCATGATTCCTTCTAGCTCAATCAATGTTGCTGTGAATGACATAAGTTTGTCTTCTTTGATTGATATATTCTATTGTGTACATATACCATAACTTTCTGATCCATTTATCTGTTTTGGGACATTTGGATTGTTTTCATATCCTGGCAATTGTAAATAGTGCTGCAATAAACATCCAAGTACAGGTGTCCTTTTGAATTAGTGTTTTTAAATCCTTTGGAAAGATTCCCAGAAGTGGGATTGCTGGGTCGAATGGTAGTTCCATTTTCAGTAGTTTAAATTTCCTCCACACAGCTTTCCATAGTGGCTGGACGAGTTTGCATTCCCATCAGCAGTGTGAAAGTGTTTCTTTCTCTCCACATCCACGCCAGCACTTGCTGTTGCCCTCCTTTTTTTTTTTTTTTTTTTTTTGGATACAGGCCATTCTTACTCATGTAAGATGGTATCTTGTGACTTTGATTTGCATTTCCCTGATTATTAGTGATGTTCAGTATTTTTTCATATGCCTATTGGTCATTTGTATTTCTTCTTTCGAGAAGTATCCTTTTAGCTCTTTGCCCCGGTTTTTGACTGGTCTTTTTTGCTTTGTTTTTGTTGTGTTATTTTTTTTGTGTGTGTGTGTGGCTCTTTGTTATCAGACCCTTATCACTTGTACAGAGGGCAAAAAATTTTCCCATTTGGTTGGGTTTCTTTTTGTTTTGGTTATTGTCTCTTTTGCTGTGCAGAAACTTTTTAGTTTGATGTAGTCTCAGCTGTTTGTTTTCCTTCATTTTTTTAGCATCTGTATATGTGTCCTGAAAGGTTTCTGAGGCGGAAGGCTTGGAGTGTTTTGACCATATTTGCTTCGGTGTATTTTATGGTTTCAGATCTCAAATCCAAGTCTTTTATCCATTCTGAGATGGTTTTGGTACACGGTGTGAGGCAATTGTCTTGGTTCATTCTTTGGCATGTAGCAGTCAAGTTTTCCCAGCACCATTCGTTGAAGAGACTATTCTTTGAACACAGCTTTAGGTTGTCCTCAAACTGTGTCATTCTCTGACTCTACCCTCCAACTATCCCTTAGGTCCCAAAGACACTCATTTCCCAGGCTCCTTTTCATTTGATTTTGTAAAATTTCCAAGCTGAGACCAAAATAATTAATCAGTTGGTTTTTTGTTCCCACTTTTTGAGGCTCCTTCCCAGTTAATCAATGAACGTTCCATGACTTAGACTCCTGTAATAATAGCTGGACTACATTCTCTCCACACACAAAAAAAAAATCCCATTATTTAGTTTTCTCCTCGTCCCAGTCGAAAGCAACCTGTCTGGCTTTTCTCTAGTTCATGTCTTGTTACATAACACGGGGAAGAGTTGTCCTGCAGTTCATGGTTCGGGCTGATGGGAGTCAGTTTGGCTTTTTAAATCAGACTGAGTTACATCTGCCCATAGGTTGGATTCTAATGTGAATGATGATTTCAGGAGTGCAGACTTTAGCGCTTTCAGTGCCACGTGTCACCACTACTCCTACTGAACAATCTCATTCCTTACCCTCAGAAAAACAAGGGCGTGAGAGGGACAACTTTCCTAACCTCCAACAACTCAAAGAGGGGCACACATGAACTCTGCCTTTCAAGGCTTTGGATTTTGCCCGTGTGCCTTCTTCCTGGCAATGCCATGCTGACATCTCCTAGAGAAGAAACAAGGACACAGTGAAAGGGAAGCTGTCCTGTCAAATGAGAAGCAAATGCGAGTCACACAGGTTGTTAAAGTGGGCTTAATCCCTAGCATATTAACATGAAGCTCCATCTTCCTGAGGATTAGAAAAAATCACTCTCATTACCCAGGAGTAACCCTTCATTCCTCAGAGGGCTTTTCCCCTATTACAGAGAAGCCACCCTAGGAAAGACACTGGTGGGAATTTTGGGTTGGTGGGCTTATGTATCTGCCAATTTGAGAATCCTTGCTGTTTCCGACTACAATTCCTTTTTTTTTTTTTTGAGACTAGGTCTCGCTATTTTTGCCCGTGGAACCGCAGGCTCTCGTTGCCTGGGGTACCCCAGACTCAAGCAATCCCCAGCCTCAGCTTCCCAGGTAGCTGGGATTACAGGCGTGCGCCACCACGCCCAGCTGTTTTTTTGGAACTAGGTCTTGCTACAAGCCCCAGACGGCACTCGAACCACGATCCCTAGCCCCAGCCGCTTCATAGGCTGAAGCTTACAGGCACGAGCCACCGTGCCCGGCTTTGACTACAATTTCTGTACAGCATCCTTGACTCATAACTTCCGAGTCCACTGCTTAGTTCAGAGAAGCTGCTGAGGTTGTGGGCGGCATGCATAATTTCATAGCCACTTCTGCAGATACTTTGTGTGCTATTACTAATACCTGTGACAAGGTCTCCTTGCTTGGTGGCAGAGTCTGGTACTGCTGTTCTGTGTGCTGGGTATCTCATTCAGGAATCTATCATCTTTGCCGAGCCCCTGTATGTATCCCTTTGCTATATCCCCTGAAAAGCTTGCATGTCCTACTTTATTATAATACCAGTTCTTGTAGAAAAATCTGAGTTTGGTTAAACACAACTTGACAGCAGGGACATAATTCTGTCCTCTTGAGCTGTTGACCTTACAAAGCAGTACTGACCGGTGTAAATACAAGCTGAATATGTAATAAAGTTTTTTACAAATTAAATAGATTTTTAAAAAAGCAGATGAAATTGATTTTAACACTATATCATATTTGGGCCGGGCATGGTGGCTCGTGCCTATAAGCTTCAGCCTATGAAGAGGCCGGGGCTAGGGATCGTGGTTCGAGTCCCGTCTCTCCTGGGACATGTAGCGAGACCTAGTTCCAAAAAAATAGCTGGGTGTGGTGGCGTGTGCCTGTAATCACAGCTACCTGGGAAGCTGAGGCTGGGGATTACTTGAGTCTGTGGCACCCCGGGCAACATGAACCTGCATTCCTCGGGCAAAAATAGTGAGACCTAGTCTCAAAACAAAACAAAACCACACTATATCATATTTGCTGAGTATATCCAAATATTATCATTTCAATATGCAGTCAATATAAAAATGAGTAACAAGCGAGTCATCATTTTTTGTACCATGCCTTTCAACTCTCCACTGTATATTTTATACATAACATCATGTCCCAGTTTGGTCCAGTGCATTCAAGCATTCAATGGCCACATATGGCCCAGTGTGTTACTGTGTGGGGCACTGAACTTACCAGGAAATCATGGTAGTCATCTCACCTGACTCATGCCCAGAAAAGTTAAGTCCATTTTCTGAGGTTATGCAACAGTTAGTTAAACAAGCATTCAATGCATTTATACCCACGGTCTCCTTTACAAAGCTGATTAGCAATAAAACCAGACAAGAATCCTGTCCTCCCCCCCATACCACCTGAGGCCCAGCCTAGAGAGAAAAGGCCCCTCTACCATTTTGTCTTTCCCCTAAACAGACAACAGATCCACAGAAACAACCTGGCTGCAAACCAAGACCAAAGTAGAGTCAAAGTTTCTCATATCATTCTACCAGACGATAATGCTTTTTTTATGGCTTGTCACCCTTGTCCCCAGAAACTTCAACTTTTAAGAGAGCCACTTAAAAACTCTGATTCCTGTATGCAGAGGTTCTCAGTCAGGATGTCTATCTGAATTACTAAGGGGAAATTTTTTTTTTTTTTCAAACTCAGGTGACTGGTTCTCTATTCTAAAATTCTGATGTCTAAGCCTGGGGAGGAATATGTGTAGGGGGCTACTTTTCATTTTTATGGTTCCCTAGTAACTCTGGTGCACAGCACACACTCACAGTGGCCTCCCTAGGTGTCAGATCACCATGGATGTGCCTGGTCTTAAAGATTAGCCTGATCTTAAAGAAAGAGGAGAAATCAGTACCCCAGCACCTCCCAGGGCGGGGCTTACTGGCTTATTTTTCCACGGAGTTCTTTCTTTGTCCCCAAGGACACCTGAAGCCTCATTTCCTCATCTTACTGCCTCGCCTGTGGTATCAGCCTGAGCTGCCCGGACAGGCAGGAATGCAACAGATGGGACTTGTTCTCGTAGCCTTGGCTACCTGTTTGGCCCTTCACACCTCAGAAGGTAAGTGTGGGTGCAAGCCATGGACACCTCCAGTGGAGGAAGGGGGCACCTCTCAAGTTGATGCTAAGAGTGTGGTACTGTCTGCAAATGGGGGCAGGAAGTTCAGTCTCTCAGGAATTCCCAGTTACCTGTGAGAGAATGGCATATGTTTAAATATCCTGTCTCCAAGAAAAAAATCTCAGGGAAGAATTCCTTAACAGGAATACTAATAATTTGCCTTCCACACCACACAGCATTGAGGTGTTTGCTTTTTTGACAATAGCATCTCAGCAAACTCCCAGATAGAAGTTGTCTCCCAGATAGCCTCCCAGATAGAGGCTGTCTCCCCAACCTTGCCCTAACATGCTCAGTTTTCTTAACACAGTTGTGCATATTCCTTGAGGAAAGTTAGACTTGACCTTTTGGGCTAGGGTCTGGTAAGTTGCAAGTTTTCTGAACAAAGTCAACCTTGTAGATACTAAAAATTAAAACGTCAACCTGATTTTTAAAGGGGAAAGCAGGAAAAAGGAGATGGACTCATACAGGAGACAGAGCCATTAAATTATATCAAAGATAAATTTAGTTGTAAATTACTGGCACTTATGTAGAGATCATAACTGCATTTGGATTGCAGTCAAGTTGTTCAATGTACTTCAAAAATTGTAATAGTTAATGTTTGACTGATTTAACCCTTTTCCATTGTCTTCTTAAACTTTACCCTAAATAGATTCCCTAAGCCCAGAATAGCATTTAAGTATCAGTTTAGTTTGTCTACTTTTTTGAAAGACTGAAACAGTTTAAAAGGACAGATTTTATATGCAAAAAGTCATACACACAGGTTGGATTCTAAAGTTTCTCTTGAAAAATCAGCTTTGGCATCAGTAGGTGGTTCACATTCCCTGGCAAGAACTGGCTGATGCAGACTAACCATGTACTTTTCTTAAGTTTTGACAAAACAGCCTTTTTCTTGTAGGCATTTATTTAGGAGTCCCAGCATAGTGTAGCATGGTACTTTAATTACCGAATAAAGTTCTTGATCATCTCTTCTTGATTTCTATTGGTTTATCACTCTTATCAAGATACCAAAGTGGCTGGGCACAATGGCTCGTGCCTGTAAGTTCAGTCTATGAAGCGGCTGGGGCTAGGGATGGCGGTTTGAGTCCCGCTCAGGGCAACACAGCAGACCTAGTTCCAAAAATAGCTGGGTGTGGTGGCGCACGCCTGTAATCCCAGCTACCTGGGAAGCTGAGGCTGGGGATTGCTTGAGTCTGTGGTACCCTGGGCAACGTGACCCTGCAGTTCCATGGGCAAAAACAGCGAGACCTAGTCACAAAAAAAAAAGAAAAAATATACCGAAGTGTCATTCTATATTTCTATAAATTTCTCAGAAAAATTCACCATTAAAACTTTACCATTCATTTTCACTTTTTCTCAAAAGGTTTGCCTGCTAAGGCTTCATTAAGGCTTGGCAACTCAAATGATGTTTCACAGAAAGCTATACAAACAAGGCACATGTGTGGCCCTTCAGCTTGCTGGCTGCTTCCCAGCTGTGCCCACAGCAGCAGCAACAACTGTTGCCACACCTCCTTCGGAAGAAGCAGGCAAAACAGTGGAGAAAGCTCTGTTAGATGCAAGGCCAAGTTTTGCATGGCACCAAGTCCTAACAGCACCCACAGAAGTGCTGAACAGGTATACAGTTGGTGAAGCTAAGAAAAAAAGGGAGCAGAGACCCAACATTAGCCTTTTGGGATAGTTCTTGGGCTTCTCCTAAGGCCAGTGTAGGTGACAGAAAAATGACTGAAAACCTCCAGCCCTCTCACCAGTTGAAACTAAGTGATGTCAGGTTAAAGTCCAAGAGAGTTGGAGGAATATAGGGTGGTAATGAGAGGAGTTATACCTCTGCTTTCCAAAGCAATCTTCCCTTCCAAGGTGTCTGTGTGTGCGCCAGTGCCCTGGGAAGGTTCAAGTGATTCAGGGCCCAGGGAGGGGAGTGGGGAAAGAATAGTGTGTGTGTGTGTGGGGGGGGAGGGTCTATGTGGGAGGGAAGCCTGACTAGTGCAAGGAAGTAAGCATTAGGTGGCCATGGAAGTCGTTGCAGGCTTGGGGAGGGGCAAAGTCAGGGCTCTTGCCAGTTAGCAACTTTCGAAAAAACGTTTTGTTCTTATAAGCATGAACTGTTCCCTTATGTAAATGTTATCTTAAATAGTCATATTAATGTGACGGATCAGTAATTGACATTCCCAAAGAATTGGCATTCTGAATAAACCAGGAAACAGCTGACTTATTAATTAAAGCATTGAATCCTATCCAGAGGCAGGGTACACTCCATACATGCTGACGTGGCTCCTACTCCCAGAACTCAATATGAGTCCATAAATATGTCTATCACCCCTCCAGAGTGGCCCTGTGCCAGATTACTTCAAGAGACAACCTAGGATTCTGTGGGCCTGCCAGTTTCTGATGTACATTAAGACTAAGGCTCCACTTGTCAAATAGATGCAAGTTAGATTTTACCTCACCAAATTCCTAAATTGGATTCCTTCTCAGAGTAGGATGGCTCCTAATTACAGATCATTGTTTAGGACTTGCAGTTTGTACCCTGAAAGAAAACATCATCTTTTGTTTGTTTTATCATAGGGGAGTTTTATCATAGGGAGGGACTTGAGCAAAGTTGGGACTTTCTGCTACATGACAGGCCTGTAGGCAGCCCTTAAAAGCTTTCTCCATGTGTCCCCTAAACAATAATTCATATTGTATGCCCTGGATTCAACATCATTATTAAATTATGCATTTAGACTTCAGTCCCAAAACCCAGTCATCATATCTATTACAGAGTTTAGGGTTTTTTAGATGTTGTTTTCCCTATATCTACAGAAGCATGGCTATGTAGTAACAATTTTTTTCAAATGTGAGTCCTATATGGGCCTCTTTAAAGAAAATATTTTCTTCAAGATGACTTTTATTTTACCGTTAACCTGAGATGTGAACATAAATAAATGTATAAATCCCTTGGGTATTTCTACAGTAATTACAACACCAAATAAGTCTACAATTGAAATAAAAACACACTTACAAAAGCTAATATTATCATAATTATCAGGCAAAACTAACAGCACCATTCCAAAATAGAGCACTGATTTTTGAGGTGCAGATTTTGATTTTGATGTTCTGAATGAGAAGCAATTTTCCCCCATTACCTCCTTCTGTTTGAACAAGTATAACTTGGCTCCTTCCTGAGCACAAATGCAATTTGAAATTCCACTCTATTCTGGTTCTCTTGGGACAGTGAAAGTAGTATCTGACTTAGTACCAACACTACCATAATTTTTATATAGCGAATGTGCAGAACAGTGACTAGCACAATTAGGTGCTAATGAAAGTTTATGTAATTTTACAAAGGTGACAATCACTTTCATTAGCAAAATAATATACTTACTCAATTCAAACTCAAAGTGTGTGTGAGATAATGGTATTTCCCCAAGGAAAATTTTTCTTGCCCTAATCCAATCTAGATTTTCAAGGGGGGGGGGGGTAAGACATGTACAAGGATAAGGTTGATTGAAAAAAAAAAATACAAAGTAAGGTGGATAAATTTATCAAAAAACTCAGTGTCATAACATTAATCTTAGAAAAGTTAAAACAATATGCAGTAATAGGAATAGAGGACTCTAAGGATTAAAAAAAAGGTAAATTCATAAAGAAGGGGTACACGGAAAGCTAAGAACAGGGAAATGTGAGGGAGGTAACTAAGAGGAATAGTTAGTTCCAAGTACAAAGAGTTTGCTTTTACTTAAAATCATGCTGCTTTATTCATCATTGATTTGTTGCTTGGGTTTTCATTTTTAAAACATTTCATCAAAAATAGTATTGATCTTAATTACAAATTTTGCCCGCATCCCCGACACTTTTGTACTTGAGGCTAATGTCGCACCCTAATCCTGGCAGGGGGCCGGGAAGGTGCAGTGAAACTGAAAATGGAAGCCCAAATGTAAGGCAAACTTACAGACTCGCAATAAAAGAATGTGACAGTCTCAACCGTGTAAGCTTTTTAACACACCTGCACTGTAAACTGACAGGTCAAAGAGCTAACAGAGGTAGGAAAGACAAACACTGGTAATTTTTCCTACAGCTCTACAGAAGGCAGCTCACGGGAGGCCTGGCTGGGTCCTGGGAACCCTGTAGACTTGCCAGTGCAGAGGACTCCCCAGTGTCCCCAGTCACCAGCGGGGTATGGGTTTGGAGACAGCTGCCAGCCTGCAGCTCGGCCTGGCGAGGTTCCAGGAGACAAGCAGGTAACCGCGCAGGAGGCTCTGTGCCAGCGGCCTCCCGTGAGCCAGAGTAGTCGGAGTTGTCACCCGGGGCTACACCCGTCCCTCCTCGTGGTCCCTGAAGATAGTTGCACAGCCTCTCTCCGCACGCCTTCTACCCCGCGGGGCACCAGCAGTCCACCCGCCGAAAGAAGCTGCCTGGCCTCGCCTGGGCCACTAAGCAGGTTGCTCCAGGGCAGAGAGCAAGCCGTGCAGCTGCTCTGAACTCCTTTCCCGCCTTCTCGCGGGAAGCCGGCTTCGAGCTCAGGTAGCGCTCCGCACCCAGTGCCCAGTCGCTGCTCCGCTGCTCTACAGCCACTGTGACCACAGATGTGTGACACGCAGCCGTAAAGTGACGCGATAGCCGTAAAGCGACGCCACAGCACACTGCCGTACAGATACTTTACGACGATGCTAATCAACTTTCGATGGGGAGTGGGGGCAGGAAAAATATCTTTGCTTTCACCCTTGAGCGTCCCCTACTGGAACTCCTGTAATAAAAGATAGATTTTATTTTTTTTAAGTATGCAGATTTACTTGATGTAAGTTTCACTTAAGAAGATGCAAAGAAGTAGTTTGAGCTAACGCTTATATATTAAGTTGGATAGAGGGGTAATTTTTAAAATATAACAAGACGTAAGGATTTGGGCTCGTGCAATTAATCATGAAAAAGTGAGTCGGAAGGTAAGGTCAGTTTAGCAGGTTTTCAGCAAACGTCTTTCACCCTCACCTCACTCCATCCTGAGGGTGAGGCGGTCTACTGATAAAAGAGCCAGAGAAGTGGACCCTTATCTCCTCCTTTTGTGAAAGTCCGAGTGCCCTTTCTGCAGCTGTTTTTTCAAGTGGCTTTAACTTAAAATTATCAATATGCTAGAATGTCATGTTCTGAACTCTGTCAGTTACAATAAATTAGAAATTGTAGGTGGAATGAATCATCTTAGAAAACTAGGGTATCAAGATAGATTTGAAAAGATCCAGAAAAGCTCATCAGAAACTGTTAAATTAAATCTTAGTAAAACTGGTCAAAAGGTTATTTATGCTGTTTAAACAGGAGAACTCATTAGTTGGAACTTTGGCCTCTAACCACAACAGAGCTCCCATGGCATGGTGAGCTGTGACTGGCAGACTCAGTTGATAAAATGCAAAACTTTTGAAGCAGAATGTTAATTTTATCACTGGCTAGAGAACAGTTTTTAAATAAAACAAAAATAGCAAGCTGTAAGGAAACTTTAAATGAAAGTCTATTCTAGAGCAGTTCTCTAGTCATGCTCTGGGGTTAGCAGCATCAGTATCCCCTAGGAAATTACTAGATTTGGAAATTTTCAGACCTTACCCCAAATACACTGAATCATACATCTGAGATAGAGGTAGGATTTTTTTTTTTTTTTTTGAGACTAGGTCTCGCTATTTTTTGCCCGTGGGACCGCAGGCTCACGTTGCCCGGGGTACCACATACTCAAGCAATCCCCAGCCTCAGCCTCCCAGGTAGCTGGGATTACAGGCACGCGCCACCATGCCCAGCTATTCTTTCTGGAACTAGGTCTCACTACGGGCCCCAGGCAGGACTCGAACCGCGATCCCTAGCCCCTGCCGCTTCATAGACTGAAGCTTACAGGCATGAGCCCCCCTGCCCGGCTAGAGGTAGGATTGATAGTCTCTGGTTTAGGACTTCCAAATAATTCTGATGTATATTAAAGTTTGGGAGAAGAGCAAGTAAAGCATAATGCAGTGGGTTAAGAAAATGTCTGGCTCATGCTTGTAAGCTTCAGCCTATGAAGCGGCCAGGGCTCGCAGGGATCGCGGTTCGAGTCCCGCTTGGGGCCCGTAGCGAGACCTAGCTCCAAAAAAATAGCTGGGCGTGATGGTGCGCGCCTGTAATCCCAACTACCTGGGAAGCTGAGGCTGGGGATTGCTTGAGTCTGTGGTGCCCCGGGCAACGATCCACGGGCAAAAATAGCAAGACCTAGTCTCAAAAAAAAAAAAAAAAAAAAAAAAAAAAAAAAAAAAAAAAAAAAAAAAAAAAAAAAAAGAAAAAGAAAAAAGAAAAAAAGAAAATGTCTATCTTTCTGGATTACAGTCCCTTCCCCATCATTTGTTCTGAGGAAAACAGAATGCTGCTCTATAGTAGCTACCTATCCACAAAATGGAAATACAGTACTTTCAGCATGTATTTCTGTGAATTAATTCACATAATTCACTAATGTCTGGTGCAAAGTAAGCACTCAATTAAATGTAACTTTCATTATTAGAATGCTAATTTGTAGTCTTCCTTGTAACACTTAAGTACTGCCAACAGACTTCTTAAAAACAAGGCTGAAAACTAGGGACAGGATTCAAATTAGTACAACTTGGGTGCTAGGTCTATAGATGTTTTTATAATTCTTGGTACTTTTCTTCTACTTGCTGAACTATTGCACAAGCAAAAGAAAATAGTAGCTGTTGTGGGAGAGAATGAGGGTATAGGCTGGAGGTGCAGGGATGAAAAAATTCACCAAAGCCAGGGCAGAGAACAAAACAGGGAATATATTGAAATATACTGTTAAGGGAAGCAGTGGGCAACACAGGAGGGGTCTTCTCAGAGTGGGGGTCCCAAGGTTCTATTTATACTCCAATGGATGGGTTAGGGTGACTAGTCTTGGATGGGTTCTTACCCAAATCTGCACAAATCATCATCAGCTTAACAGATCATCAGTTGATGATGATCAATGTGGCAGTTCCATTCACTTCCTTTATCCACTCAAGCCTCCCAATCTTGCCTCCTGGACAAGCAATGAGGGCATGGTTTTTAAGTTTAGTAACTGATACCATGATACTAGTAATGTTATCAATTATCTATTTACATTGAGAGACCCACAAAAGAAAGTTAATCTAGGTAAATCGTCATGTTGCACTTAAAATGTTTCCCAAAATTTTTTAAAAAATTATTCCACAGAAAGAAGTTACTGACAGGTGGTCTTGATGTAAAATAAAGACTATCTGGTCCCAAAATATTTTTCACATCTTTTTCCGTCCATTCACACTCAGATTCTGGAATCCCAACGAAATTTTCTTAAGTTCTGTCTTTTTTCTACTTTTGAGACTTTACACCCATCATCTCTCCTTTACTAACTACCCTATTCAAATTTTATCCATCTTCAAGTCCACCTTGTTATTTAAAATGTACCTTACTCTTGTTATAATTCAGCTGTCTCTCAATGTTTCATATTTTCATTCTATTTATCACATAACCCTTACCCCATTCTGCCATATGTTAAGAAATATTTTCCTCCCTACTTTATTTTGCCCTTCTTTAGAGAAACAGATCATCCTATATAATGAAGCAAATATTGACACAATTCCCCAAATGTATGAATGGGGTTTCTGCTGGCACCTGTAGCTGACTCACTACCACTGGGTTCCTGAGGACAGACCTTAAGCTTCAGGAAGTGCAGGTACTGTTCTCACACATCACCCTTCAAAGATTCCCAAGAAAGTTGAGCTTTTGGGCAACATACTCTGTGTTCCCAAAGCAAAAGTTTATCTCTAGAGGGGTTATCTCCAAAAAGGGACTGGGGGTGGATTCAATGCCACCTCACAATAAATCTCATGTATGTCCCTGACTCCTGCTACTTTATCAAAACCACTCTGCAAGATTTCTTTCTTATTTTCAAAAATTTCACATATTTTCCTGCAGAGGAGCCCAGAGATTTGTAATTTTGTAAGTTTCAGTTTAGAATTTCCTTCCCATGGGATTCCTGGCCTTAACAAGATGGTGGAACCAGAGGGTCCTCTCAGTGGGAAGGCTTATCTTCCCCAATCATATATTAATTTGCTTCTCCAACCAGTAAACATGATATCTGAATAAAAACAATGTAAGTGCAAAATAAAAAACACGACGCAATCTCCTTTTCTCTTCTTTTTATTTTTTTTTAATTAAAATGAGCCTTTATTAGCCAGCCAGTGACTGCCTCTTTCCCCAGCATGAAATCAGGGAAGAGAGAGCAGCCAATCTCCCTTTTCAACCTTATTGGTACCCCTAAATCTCACCTATGTGAAAATTCCCAAATTCCATTGAAATTAGGAAGTTGCTCACCCTTTGGGGAAAAAAAATGGAAAATTCAGGGATGGGCACAACAGATTAAGATGGTTTATGGGTGATAAGGTGGTGGGAGAACCTCAGAGTAGACAATGATGTAAAAAATATATATCTGTGTGTGTGCAATCAATTAAAATTTTTTAATTTTTCATTTATATTAAATAATTAATTTATATATAAATTACACATCTTTGTGATCCCAGGGTTCACCCACTATTTTCCCTCCCTGACCATTCCCACCCTCTTCCCCCCACCCCAAGTTGTGTCCTTCAATTTGGTTGTTAGCTTGTTTGATTTTTTTCTCATGGCATTTTGTTTATTTTTCCCATGTCCCATATATTAGTGAAACCATTTGGTTTCTGACTTTTTCTTTCTGATTTGTTTCTGCTAATATGATTTCTTCTAGGTACATCCACGTTATCATAAATTTTTCAAATTTGTCATTTTTAATTGATGCATAATATTCCATTGTGTATATATACCACATCTTTTCCCAGTCATCTGTATTGGGGCATTTGTGTTGTTTCCATGTCCTTGCAATTATAAATAATGCTGCAATAAACATCCAAGTACAGGTGTCCCATTGAGGTCTCCTTTGGGTAGATTCCCAGAAGAGTGATTCCCAGATCAAATGGTAGTTCCATTTTCATTTTCATCTCCACACAACTTTCCATAGTGGCTGGACCAGTGTACATTTCCACCAGCAGTGTAAGAGTGTTCCTTTCTCTTCAGAGAATCTGTCTGAATCTCTGGGCTCCTCTGCAGGAAAATATGTGAAATTTTTGAAATTATTCTGAAAGGAGGCTGTATAAGACTACCTTTAGGGGGCGACATCTTCCAAAAGAATCTCACCACTGCTGTCTCCGATGACCCTAAGATTCTCCTCATGGGAGCACTAATTAATTGCCTCGTGCTTTTTGATAGTTTTTCTCATTTAAGTCAAGTGATTTCTAGGTGAATCCCTCCTACATTTATGCTTGAGAAGTATAATTCAGCTTACTACATGCCTGTCTGGTTTTAAACTACTCCTTGAAGTGGTGTCAGTGCTGAGATAAATTCTTAAACACACAGGTTTGTCTAAGACCTTTTATCCCACAAATAGCACTTTTAAAAATCTGTTTCAGCTGGGTACGGTGGCGCGTGCCTGAAAGCACCAGTCTATGAAGCGTGCTTGGGACTGGGGATCACGGTTCAAGTACCGCCCGGGACAACATAGCGAGACCTAGTTCCAAAAAAATAGCTGGTCTTGGTGGCGCACGCCTATAATCCCAGCTACCTGGGAAGCTGAGGCTGAGGATTGCTTGGGTCTGTGGTACCCCGGGCGACATGAGCCTGCGGTTTCATGGGCAAAAAGAGTGAGACCTAGTCTCAAAAAAGAAAAGGTAGGAAAAGAAAAAAAACAATCTGTTTCAGACCACATAGCTCTTGTATTACAAGAGCAGTGGTCCTCGTATTAGCTCTTTGAAGCCAGCAATGCTTCAGTTTTCTCCTCCCAGTGTCCAGGACATTAATTGACTATATAAGAAACCATAGATACACATAGTGATACACTCTGTAAGAATCCAGGTCCTGATTCTTACATAGTCAGATGTATGAATGAATGGATACATAAATGAATAAACCTTAAACCTTGTTTAGATAAAAACAGTTTGGCTTGGAGAATAAGAAAAACAATGTAGCTAAAGAAAAGAGTTTTTTTTTTTCATTTTCAGTTTTAAGAAATAAATACATTATTAAGTTTAAGGCCAACCAATGTTCTCCTAGAGAGCTTCCAATAAATTGAAATATAACTCACGTAACATGAAATTCATTTTTCCATTACAAACCAGTGGTTTATTCAACATCTTTACAGAATTGCACCTCAATACTTCTAAGTCTGGCATGTTTTATCACCCTTAAAGAACCCTTGTCACTCTTAGCAGTCATTTCCTGTTCTCTCCTACTTGTAGTCACCAACACTTTCTGTCTCTATGAATTTGTCTGTTCTGGACATTTCATACAATCCCATGTGATCCAGTAATGCCCCAAAAATATGGAAACACCAATATGAAAAAGTTCCTATACTCTTAGGTTCATAGCAGCATTGTCCACAATTGCCAAGTCATGGAGCTTATTCTGTGCACTCCCCTGTAGTCTGGGTAACTCTCCATTTCCTCCAAATAGCCAAATCCTTCAGGATCCAGCCCAATACATCCCTGGTAGAAATTTTTCAAACCTATTCTAGGGTCTCAGATATTGCTGTCATTTTTACTGCATGGGTGTGGACTTAGAAATAACTCCCATTGTGTGAAAGAAAGGAAAACTTTGAGGATTAAGCTGAAAAAGAACAAACAGGTAGAAAAAGGGTCCAGGCCACCCGCTTTCTTTACACCTGCTGACCTCCCTCCTTTCCCAGGTAGGATTCACCCAATATCATGTTGGTGGGGTTTCTCAGAGAAAAGAAAAAGTCAGGGGCAGAGCACGGTGGCTCGTGCCTGTAAGCTTCAGCCTATGAGGCAGCCGGGTCTAGGGATCACGGTTCGAGTCCCACCTGGGGCCCGTAGTGAGGCCTAGTCCCAAAAAATTAGCTGGGCATGGTGGCACACACCTGTAATCCCAGCTACCTGGGAAGCTGAGGCTGGGGATTGCTTGAGTCTGTGGTACCCCAGGCAAGATAAGCCTGCAGTTCCACGGGCAAAAATTGCGAGACCAGGTCTCAAAAAAAAAAAAGAAAAGTCACATTAGAGAAACACAGCAATCACTTTTACAGGCATCTGATAATTTCCTAACTTCCTGGCAGAGTAAGAGATTCGTACTTGAAACTTGAGGGATCATTATGTTTGGACAGATGCAGCCCATGTTGGGGAAGGCAAATATTTTAAGAGATAAAAATTTATCCTAGGTAAATATTTGGGTTGGACACAGATGTTCGTTTAGGGGGGAAGAAGAGCAAGGGAGGGCCTCAGGCTGGCAGCCAGTCGATTCTTGCTGACCTTCAGTTAAGGGTCAGGACTGACTGCAAGGCATTTTACTTCTCAGCAAATCTCTATGAGTTGCTGACTCAACCTCTGTAGAATTTTTCTTTTATGCTCAACTTGCAGATTTCTTTCACATAGGACACTGTCAGTGGCACTTTTTAAAAAAAAAAAAATTTTTTTTTGAGACTAGGTCTCGCTATTTTTGCCCATGGAACCGCAGGCTCATGTTGCCCGGGGTACCACAGACTCAAGCCATTCCCAGCCTCAGCTTCCCAGGTAGCTGGGATTACCGGCACACGCCACCACACCCAGCCATTTTTTTGGAACTAGGTCTCGCTACTGGCCCCAGGCAGGACTCGAAAGGCGATCCCTAGCCCCGACCGCTTCATAGGCTGAAGCTTACAGGCACGAGCCACTGTGCCTGGCCACTTTTTTAAAATCTTTAATCAAATCAGTCTGCAACCACACACACAATGTTGTCTGCAGTTATTTTTCTCATCTTAGCCTGACTTGAGTCTTTGAAATTAATGTTTTGATCTCCCCCAACACAAAGTAATTTCTGAAAGGCAAAATTCCTGCCTTGAGTCTGCATGTACACCATACCCTCAAATAATGTTTGCTCTTTGCTCCAGGGGATTTTAACACTCTATATCTCTGGAATAAGACCCAGACCCCTTGTCTGTGAATAGTAAGATTTAATATTTTCTTTCTTTTCCTTTTTAGCTATACTTCCCATTGCTTCCAGCTGTTGCACCGAGGTCTCACATCATATTCCCAGAAGACTTCTGGAAAGAGTGAATACATGTCGTATTCAGAGAGTTGACGGGGATTGTAATTTGGCCGCAGTTGTGTGAGTGCCCTTCAGTTGGAAGGTCTAAACTAACATTGTAATGTCTTCTTTTTTTTTTTTTTTTTTGAGGCTAGGTCTCGCTATTTTTGCCGCGGAACTGCAGGCTCTCGTTGCCCGGGGTACCACAGACTCAAGCAATCCCCAGCCTCAGCTTCCCAGGTAGCTGGGATTACAGGCGTGCGCCACCATGCCCAGCTATTTTTTTGCGACTAGGTCTTGCTACAGGCCCCAGGCGGGACTCTAAACGCAGTCCCTAGCCCCAGCCGCTTCATGGGCTGAAGCTTACAGGCACGAGCCACCGTGCCCAGCTCACAGTGGTCTCTTCTCTGGTCTGATACCTGATACACAGCTTGCAAAGAATCATCTCAAAGTTGGAGGGGAGATTAAATGTTCTGCATTTCTAGTCCCAGGTTCCCTGGGCTGAATGCACATTCTCACTGTCCCTAGCACTAGTAGTGTAAGGTCACAGAAGCCTAAGTGCTCTGTTTCTTTTCTTTTTCCCCAGAGCCCACCTGTCTAGGTCCTTGTTACATAGCTTCACCTGGCTAAGCCCCACACATATTTCAGTGGGGCTGGGAACTTAAAGCCCCTCCCCCCATGATTTCCTCTGTAACAGGGCAGTGTACATGACTTTCCTAAGAAAAACAAAGGACATTCAAAACAAACAAATGTAACAACAGAAGTCTTATGTCATGATTTTATCTTTTTTTTCAAGGTCATTGTCTTTTTTACTCTTTGAATTCATCAAGAATGGGTATGAGGTTCAAACTAGTATAGAGATGTCCTGTGTGCATGCAAGCACACATGCCCTTCTTTTGATTCTGGACTGTTGGCTCATGGTGAAATATAATACCCCTTCTATTCTACCCCTAGCTTCAAAGCTTTAGATTTACTGCATTCAGTGTCTCTAAAGGCTTTACAATGTGAAATGGATTGGTATTTTGCAACTCTGATCCAAACAACAATGCTGTGAGGAAGGCATAAAATATCTCCGTTACAAAGGAGAAAGCTCTGACCATACGGATCACGTAGTTCACATGGTGACCGTGAATGGCCAAGTGGAATGTCAGCGGGAGTCTTTTCATTCAAAATTCTATCTCCAAGCTTTCTCAGAACCATTGGTCAAACTAATCATAAAATGCTCTCCCAAAATTTCACTGCATTTATTTTTTGGGACTAGGTCTCACTGTGTTGTCCCCAGCCAGACTTGAACCACAATCCCTGGCCCTAGCCACTTCATAGGCTGAAGCTTACAGGCATGAGCCACCATGCCCAGCTCAAAATTCCACTGCATTTAGCACCTTTGAGTAATAACAAGGGTGTGTGAGGCACCCCTCAGATGTGCGAGTTTCAATACCACTTAGGACTCCAAGTGATATTGAACCCAACTGGGTCTGGATATATTGCCCGGAGTGCCACAGACTGAAGTTGCCCGAGGTACCATGGACTCAAGCAATCCCCAACCTCAGCCTCCCAGGTAGCTTGGATTACAGGCGTCTGCCACGGTGCCCAGCTGCTTTTGTGAGACCAGGTCTCGCTATGCTGCCTGGGGTAGTCTCAAACCTGTGAAATCAAGCGATCCCAAGCCTCTTGCTTCCCAGCACTTAGACAGCAGGTGTGCACACCATGCCTGACTCTCCTTCACTGTCTTTAAAAAATACTTTATATTGATGTCTGTGGACCACAGCGAGCAGCAAAGATTCAACCTAGTAGTACTCAGATTGAGGATTTGATAAATAAGAGTACACTATGTCTAAAAGTGGGAACTGCCTATAAGTTGCTAAGTTTTTACTTCCTCGTACTTTTTATCAGTGATTTCTTTCTTCCCTTCTTGGCAGCCTTCATATCAAGCACAGAAGAATCTGTGTCAGCCCACACAGTCATATTATTAAGCGGTGGATGAGAGAACAAGCAGTCAAGAAAAATACCAAAGGCAACATTTGCCATAAGAGGAAATACCCTGACAAGAGGAACAGTAGGGGGACCCCTTGGAAGGAACACATAGTGCGTGGCCATGAGACGGCTTAGTAGGGTTTGCAAATGAAGCTACAAAGACAATTCCTGAAGTGAACTTGACCACAGTTGGTTGTACATTTCCATGAGGGTTCCTTACTGGGAACCAAGAGGGCAAGACAAAATCTAATTTATTAATTTTTATACAATATGCAAATGTGGCCATTAATAATAAATGAAAACTTAGATGAAAAAATGACACTTATCTTCACATGACATTTTAAGAGCAGCATGCAGATATAATTTCTACAACTTTTATATTGTGAAGTTTTCCAAATCACAGAGAAGCTGAAAGAATGGTACTACAAAGCCTTTCATACCTCTTTCATTTAGATGAATAATTGTTATTATCTTACCACATTTTTTCTCTGTGTTCCCTCTTTGTGTGTGTAATAAAACATTCTGTGTATAGTTTTTTGCTAAACCATTTGAAAATATACAAACATGATACTTTACTCCTAAAATTTCTGGTGCTACAATTTGGCATTCCTTGAAAATAAAGACATTTTCGATATAATCACATTGTCAACTTTATACCTAACAACAAGAGAAAGAATCCACGTTCAAAAATCCCTCAACTATTTCCAGAACATTCTATATAGTCTGTTTTCAATTACTCAATTAAGCTTCACATATTACAATCCACTGTTGTATACGTTGGTATCTTTTAATCTTAGAAAACACCTCTGCTTTCCCCTTCTTTCTTCCCATGGCAGGAAAAGAGTCTAGGCTGGAATCTGTCCTACTTGCTCAGTTTGTCTTGTGAAAAAGAAACAGCAGCAGCCAAAGCATTCACTGCAGAAAAACTGACTTTTTAAACTGGGTCAAGTGTCTGAACTGGGTCAAATAGCTTTCCTAGAAATCAACAAGAACAAGAATATCCTCTTTGAAAAGACTGATAAAAGTGAAGTTTTACTTTGTGATCCCTCTACCAGTCCATTTTACCTTGAAATCTGAGTATCTAATCATTTTTACCTTGTGACATTCTTATTGGGAGAAAGGGAACAATTTCAACACCTCCATCTGACCATCACTTCATGTATTACCTCTGCAACCCTCCCACCACCACTTTTGTTTCTCCTGTTTTGATTTCTGCCCAAATCTGTGTACACTTAATTGTAATTCTCTACTTGCAAACAAGTGCATTTGAGCTTATTTGCTAAGCAGCTGTCATCTTGCTGTTAACACTTGTGGTGTCAGAGACACTGGGTCTGAAGAAACATGGGGTCTGATGGTTGCTCATCACCCACAAACTACCTCATGATCCTCCTGGGTTCCCTGCTTGTGAGCATGTTATAGTTGGAAAGTCTCTGCTCACAATAGAACTCAGCTGCTTGAGTTCTCCACAGCTGTTTGAGATTTGCTTCATTCAAGCTAACATTATCAGTAGTTGCTGCAGGCAGTTTCCCCTCTAATGAGTAACTTATCTTTCCTTAGATGTCCTTAGATCTTAAGGACATCTGCAAGCATTTGTTGTAATTGTGTGTAAAGGCTTTTGGTTTTATGGGAGTTTATTATAAATATTCTTTAGCTCCCCTCCTTCCCCGCACCACCAACTTATTAAATATACAAATATTTTGGTTCACTTCTTGTGAAGTTGATAAAATGGACCAGAATAACTAAAGCAATTAACGATTTTTAAATTATAACTTAAGGTCAAAGTTTGGTCAAAATGGAAGCCAATATTCAGAGCCTGATAGCAATTTTTCTTTTTCTCCTATACTAAGTGTGCTCAGAGAAAATAACTCCTCCCCCTCCCCCCAGTACACAAGTTCTAAATCTAGAAAGGTCTCCCCAAGGAAGAAAACTGGGTGAAACTGAAGAGGAAGTTGGATGCAGCAGGCTACACTCATCTTTTAGAATCATGAAAAGGTAACTTCATTTTCACAAACCATTGTCACTCTAGAAATACAACTCCTATTCATCTTAGATGTAAAATGCTGGTCTTAGGAAATAGTCTTTCTAGAGGGAAAAAAAATCTTATTTGAATCATTCCACTCGAAAGAAATCTTCTAGGAAAGAAGAAACAAAGAAAGAAGGAAATCATTGTTGGGGCAAGGAAGCAGGTAGGTGGGGGTGGGGGGCCAAGAAGCCGGGGAGCAGCAACAGAACCCTCTTTCTAGCAGCCCTGGCTGGATCACTTTCAAAATCTTCCCTCTTATCCCCTGTTTCTCGGCCCAGGTATCTGTATTTACATATGTGCTCATGCTTCCATGCTAACATTAGCATATTAGCACATGTGGGCAAAAAAGGAAGGCCCAGGTATAGAGAACCCCGGGAAGCAAAAAATAGTCTAAATAACTTCATTTTCCTTACACCACATATAGTCTATATGCATGCTGATTTTAAATGATGCACACCTGAAATTGATAAAATGCAAGTTGCTGGGGAAAATGCATAAGGAGAAAACCAAAAACAACCAAACAACAGCCTTCAAAAATGAAGGCTTCATTTGCCCTAAATCTAGGCCACAGGAGTTTTGTACCCGATTGGTGGTATCTTGGCAACCTCTCATCACCTTGTTGATAACAACTGGGGTTGGATTGGTACCATCTTGGAGATTGAGGGCAAATCCCTAATGAGAGCTGTACCCAACCCCAGGAAGTATCCAGGGCAGCTCTGAGCCTGGAGACAGAATAGAGAGGTTCACCCATAGCATGTAAATAGAGCAGGTTTCTTTCAGTCACCACCTGCCTGCTGACAAGTCAAGCAGTGAGTACACCAATACCTCCTAAAACACACAGAGCTGTGAACTGATGTGGTTACTGGCCACAGCCCCTGACAGCCCAGAGCCCATCCCCTACCGGACCTAGTGTGCTATGCCCTCTGTGGGTATCCGCCAGTGCTGGCCAGAGCTACTCAGAGCAGTGCCCTGTGCCTGTGGCCACCAGTACATTGGAGGGGAGGCTTGGACTCCACACATTACAGTTGAGGGAGCACCAGAAACTTTTCTGTTGGGTGCAGCTGAGGTACCTCAGATGTACCTTGACTACAGCTTAGCAGTGCCCCTGACCTGTGAGCCCATAAGAACCTCCCCCACCTGTAGGATCTGTAGCAGGCCCTAGCGGGGTACTCCCAACCATTCTCATGGGCCAGCAGCAATCACAAGACTCCTTTCTGCCCAAGGTCTGCTCTAGCTACCAGGCCCCACATAGGTGAAATGTTGCAGCAGTCACCTCCAGCAACTGTTACCCCATGTCACCTCTGTAGCCCAGGTTGCTGCTAGCTTAGGACCACACCTGCAAGCAGCCAGCCTGACAGGGGCGGGGTGGTGGGGGAAGGCTGCTATTCACACAGCAGAGCTCTGCTGGCCCAGGGAACATCCACACAGCAGACCCATCGGCACACGTCCAGCTACAACTTTGAGAAGTGCTGAGGAACCATATGTATACGTTTAAACTGTTCTTAATAAACTTCAAGTGTGATTAGTGTGTCTGCTTTGTTCTTTGAATTCAAAATAACTTCTCAAAGCTGGACACTGTGTGGCTCATGCCTGTAAGCTTCAGCCTATGAAGTGGCTGGGGCTAGGGATCTCAGTTCAAGTCCTGCTTGGGGCAACACAGTGAGACCTAGTCCCAAAAAATAGCTGGGCGTGGTGGCGCACGCCTGTAATTCCAGCTACCTGGGAAGCTGAGGCTGGGGATTGCTTGAGTTCATGGTATCCCAGGCAACATGAGCCTGCGGTTCCATGGGCAAAAATAGTCTCAAAAACAACAACAACAACAACAACAACAACAACAAAACACAAAATAACTTCTCAGTCTGGTGGAATGTTATTGTTTTCTCAGCCATACACTGCTGAATCCCTTGGTTCTCAAATCTCTACAGCTACAGGGTCTCTTGATTCCAGACTATTCTCCAGTTTGGAATTAACATTTTGCTTCTTATTATAGGGTTTTTGCTACTGTAAATTGTCTAGCTTGATGTTTTAGAATGTCGATGCTTTAGCATGGTCACTGAGGCCTCTGAATTTTCATGAGAACTTTAAAAAACTCTAGAAGATATTTGCACTTAGAGAAAACTTGACATTAAAACCTTTGTCTGGCCTAATGCTCTTGTTGCCCAAATGAGGCCTAAAGGCCTTCAAGGAAACCCCTGGGGACACTGGAAATGCATCTTCCAAAAACCAAACAAGTGAAGAAACTCAATCCAATGACTGAACAGTGATACTTTACAGTGTTGTTTTCAGAGAAACAAATGTGGAAAATGTGAAAAATAATATCATTGAAATTAAAAGGGGTCAAAGCAGGCATTGCAAAGACATTGCTTTTTGAAGTGGGTCAGAGCTCTGGACTAGGCTAAGCTGCCAACCTTTAAAGAAGCAGTGGGCTAGGCACAGTGGTGCGTGCCTTTAATCGCAGCCTACAAAGCAAGGCTGAGGCTAGGAATCACTTGAGTGCATGGTTTCGAGACCCTCCTGGAGCAACATAGCACGACCTAGTCTCAAAAAATACTTGGGAGGCTGCAGCTGGGGATCGCTTGAGTTCATGGTACC
>PVHY01012374.1:0-44784 GCA_004024945.1 Uropsilus gracilis | reverse complement strand
TTGCCCGGGGTACCACAGACTCAAGCAATCCCCAGCCTCAGCTTCCCAGGTAGCTGGGATGACAGGCGCGCGCCACCACGCCCAGCTATTTTTTTTTTTTTTTTGGAACTAGGTCTCGCTACAGGCCCCAGGCGGGACTCGAACCGCGATCCCTTAGCCCCGGCCGCTTCATAGGCTGAAGCTTACAAGCACGAGCCACCGTGCCCGGCCTTAGATATGTATCTTATTTCATTTATTTTGCAAGTGGCTATCCATGTTTCCCAGCAAATTTATTTATTTATAATTTTTTTAAATGATTATATTTCTCCATTGAATGGCCATGGCTCCCTTGTCAAACACTAGCTGTCCATATTTGTAAGCATTTATATCTGGGCTTTCAATTCTATTTCACTGGTATGAATTTCTGCTTTTGTTCAAGATTTAAAAAAAAATCATTTAGAGTTGAAAAAAATTTAGAAATGAAAAAATCATTTTCAGCTGTATGAAAAGTCATTTGGTCCACATGTATACTTTATGACCTTCTACTCTAAAATAACAGAAACCTGATTTTCAAATGGGCCCTAGAATCCAAAGGAGGGACCACATCTCTTACACTCTCGTTCAGTGCTGACAAGGCACATGAATTCATGTCTTTCTCACAGGTAGGAACAGAAACACTTAAACCTCTGGTTGCAACTCCCTTTCTTCTCATTTTCAACTAGCGAAGCTGGAGACAAAATGGTATGTCATGTGAAACAAGAATATGGCAAGGCAACAAAACCCTAAATATAGCACAACTCACATAATACAAAGAGCCAGGACCAGATGACTTACTGACACTTTTAGAACATGTCAGAGAATTACACTTCTCATTTGAAAAAAAAAAAAATTAGGGGTGGGGTTGTCAGTCAGAGAAGAGAGAGTTGAGTGCTTAATTAAAAATGATCATGTACTGTGGCATATAAAGCACATGAAGATTTAAAATGTGTAATAGAACAAAATTGGTAAAGAGAAAATGGAAGCATACTACTGTAAGGATTTCAAGTATTATTTAAAAGCAGAGTATATAAGTGAAAATATAAACTACAAATCCTAAAGCAACCACTAAAAGTATAAACAAAAAGTCATAACTAGCAAACTAACAAAAGGACATTAGATAGAAGAGTAAAGGGTACTTAGCACAAAAGAAATCGGAAGACTAGGGAAAAGTAAACAAGAAACAGATGGGACAAAAAGAAAATTAATAGTAAGCTGGCAGTTTTAAATCCAACATCAAATAAATTACATTACATACATATAAATGATTCATATACCCCAATTAAAAGGCAGAAATTGGTAGACTATATCAAAATCATATGCTCCCCACAAGAATTCTCTTTAAATATAAAGACATAAAATAAGACTAAAAGTAAAATGACAGCAAAAAGAGCTATTATGCCAATATTAATCAATAGGAATCTGAAGTATAAAAATGTCACACAAAGTAGACTTCTGATCAAAGAAGTCTTATTCTCAAATAGTTTAGGAAGAAAATCACTTGCAGTGTTTTCAACTTTTTATCACAACTAATTTGAATGATTCTAAAACTAAAATACTGTATTGATGATATGGATATAAAATTCAAGGAAACAGAGAATTTTTTTCCTTCCTGATGATTCCCTAGAATAGTGCCCAACACACAGTAAGCATTTCATGAACACTGATGTATGGAGATTAGGGATATGAGAGCTGTTAGGGATATCAGAGAAGTCTAGACAATATACAGAATAGATAAGCCTAAAAAGTAGCAAGATGAAATTATTTTTAAACTGGGGAAATACTACAAATAGCTAAGGAGGGGAAAAAAAGGTTTTACATCTAAGGAATCACCTGGTGTGAGAAGAGATTAGACAAGAGAAAAAGTACTTTTCTTTTTTATTTTATTATAGCCCATGTATACTACTATTTACCAAGTACCATCTTTTTACTAAGAAAAATGAGGCAACTTCAAAAAGAAGTACCAAAAATTAATTAAAATAGTTTCAATGATTACAAGAAAAAGGAAAATGTAACTTGGAATAGTAACATCTAATAATTCTATTTTTTCACATGGTAAGCCAGTCACACATCACATTAGCATTTTTGTTTACCATCAACTTTTCCTTTTTCAAAGACAAATAATAAGGAAAAGCAGCAAACAATTATTGTCCAGTAATCTGGAGCAACTTACACTATATATATAACTTATATAATGAAAATATGCAACTATTACAAACAATGATGTGTTTTTTTCCATTCTGATGGAAATGGAAGAAACACAAATGGAACTAATATATTCTCATCAGCAAAGGGATCATTTAAAGTCAGAATACCTACCGAGGCCCTAAAGGAGGCGTTATCAGAACCTGGGGTGGGGACGTGTGTCCATGGTTGCCATGAACCAGGTACTGCATCATGCAGACAAGAATAGCCATATAACAACTAGAAATTATACCTCCTCACATCACACAGGATGGAACAGACTTGTACCCCCACCCCAACAGCCTCAGAGCACATACCCTTAAGTCCATGTTACACTGAATACATTTGATCTAGAAATTTAAGATTTATATTGTGTAAAAAACACTATAAAGAGTACAGTAATATCCTACTCCTATAAAAATCTCGTATATACCCTCATGTTTTGAAAACATTCTAAAATTTTAATAAGCAGGTATTCAGATGGCAGAACTTACATAACTTATTTCTTTTTCTATGATTATTAAAAATAATTCCAAGTATAGTAAGCACTTTATAGTTGATTTAAATTTTAATTCTACTAAGGTTTACTATGCATACATGTGAACAATTACAGCCTTGGGCATACACAGGCAAACACGTGTCTAATGTAAGAGTTAAAGTGGGGAAAGATTACGTGAAGCCTAAACCAAACATCAGAGACCAGCAGATTACACTCCTGTCCAGTTAGTTTCTACTCATTTATTCTAACAAAGATATGAGATTAAGGACTGGGTATTTCTGCCCTTATGTCTCTTCCTTAATTTTATGCACTCACATAAAAGTCAATCATAAATCTATTGGTGGACATGTATCTTAGGACAAATAATCACTGGCCTATAGCTGGTCTGGAATAAATCAGAAAATGCGACTTGCAGATTATATCCCCCAGAGTTATATTCTTTACAATATAATAAAGTCTTCTAATTACAGATGCAAAGCAAACCATTCCTATCAGCACAAAGTAGCTCCATTAGATTAAGAAAAAAGAGAATTACCACAGTCCTTCAAATAACCTTTAGGATCCTTAAGTAGTTAAGAGAGTTCTGCTTGTGAAACAATGTACTGGAGAACTTACCCAGGACAGTAGCAGCAGGCCCTAGGTGATCAACAACATTCTTGGACCTTGGGGGCTGAAGAGACTGGGCCAGGAAAGTTAAACCATGCGAATCTGACAGGAAAGAACACGTTTCAGGATTTGGAAAATAAAAACCAAAATACAAATATAAATTTTATTGGTATACATGCCCTGCTCCAGCTGGAAGGCTTAGGAAGACAAAGCTCCCTCAGCAGAGTCCTCTTCTCATATTCTCATGCTAATAGTTATTTTTAATGTCTAAAACCCTAAACTCACAAAACTGTGTTCTGGAGTTCTGGAAATACCTTTAAATTATAACCTTATGAACTTCTTAAAAATGTTATTCTATATTAATGAAGAATTGAGAAAAGTTCTTTCCTGGTCTCATAAAAACTGAAGCAGTTGTAGGAACTCAAAACCTGTGATAAGCTTTCTAAATTAAAATTAAATTTTAAATTAAAATTAAAATATTAAACTCAGCATCAAGTTTACCTCCACATGGTGAAAAGTTTGTACAACTGATGGCTATACTGATCCCTATGAACTAGCAGTTTAAAGAGAACTTACTGATGAGAATTCACTCACTTTCCACTCTTTGAGAATCTTTTCTTTGCAAAAACATTGGCCAAAGAGTAAGTGCTGGATTGAGTTTATTGGAAAAGGATGTTGACTTTATATTCAGTCTTGGTTCCTCTAAAGAATCAAGGTGTTTATTCTCCACGGGTGGTACATAACAAGCAAAGTTCTTTGCAACCAGATCATCATTAACACAAACCTGTACAATTTTAAACATTTGATAAGAAGACATGCAGTTAATAATTTTCAGATACTATTCCAAACTTAACCCCAAGTATCTTCAGAAAATTATTTTATAGGATGTAATTTCACAGAAATCAATCTTTTGTTTACTGCTCTGGTAACAAACAAGATGCTTTGACCAACTCTCCTAATAAGAAAAACAGCAAGAATCTGAAAAATTAAGAAGCATCTGAAAATATAATATAACTTGGCCAAATGATTTAAGAGGAGGATAATGGCAAAGCATAAGTCATCAAAGAGAAAAGTGACGAACTAGACTATCAAAATTTTTGTTCTTCAGAAATTGATACCTTCACGAGATGAAGCACAATTCACAAATAGGGAGAAAAAATTTTAAATTGAGTATCTATATGGGCATGTTATTCAGATGATGTGAAATTCAAATAAAAAACTGCCAAAAGATGTGAATACTTTATCCAAGAGATAGATGAATTTTTAGTGCATTTAAAAATACTCAGCTTCTGTAGTCATCGAGGAAATTTTTTAACTTTAACATTTGAAAGAACTTTTTAAAATTGAAGTAACAGAGCATTAGAACAAATTTCAGGTGTGGATCATTGAAAATCAACATATATACACTCCATGAAATTTACCACTGAAAGTTCAGTTAAATCCTTCACCACATCACAGTCCCCTTCATCCCAACTTACCCCTTCCCTTCTGATAATCACTAAATGAACCTGTAGTCCAAAAGCTCACTTGTGTTTTATTTGGGTCATTTGTTTCCTCTACCACATGGGTGAAATCACTGGTGTCTTTCTCCATCTGACTTATTCAATAATCAAAATTCACTCTAGTTCCACAAACTGTCACAAATGGCAAGATTTTATGTTTTATAGCTGAATAGTATTCCACTGTGTGTGTGTATATGTATATATACACAACCTCTCCTTAGTTCACTCATCAATTGATAGTTGCATAGGTTGTTTCCAGCTCTTGGCTACTGCAAACTATGCTGCAATAAACCTAAGGGTACACTTTTTTCTTTGAATTAGTTTCCTTTACTTTTTGGGTGAATATTTTGGGATAATCACATGATGCGAAATTCTATTTTCAATTTTCAACTCCTCCACACTGCTTTTCATAATGGCTTCACCAATTTACATTCTCACCTATAGTAAAGGTTCCCTTCTGACCACCTCCTCTCCAACACTTTTGTTCCTTGTCTTTCAGATAATAGCCATTTTCACAAGTGTGAGAACTGTTGTTTTAATATGCAAGATACACAAATTTAAATCATAAAGAGACACAAGACACCTGTCAGAATGACCACATAATTACTGATAGGACATGAAGTGACTGAATTTCTTATACATGGTTTATGGGACTGTAAAAAAGTCAACTTTGGAAAATTTGGCAATTTCTTATTACCTACAATACCATCCAGAAGTTTGACTCACATATACAACAGAAATGAAAACATAAGTGCAGACAACTAAGGCCTGTTGTGAACATTCATAGCAATTTTATTTGGAATAGCCCCAAACATCCAACTAGTGGATAAACACACTGTAGTAAAGGCAAAGGACAATGTGGATTTAAAATAACTCTGGTGAATCAAAGAAGTCAGTCCAAAAAAAAAAAAAGAAAGAATATACAGGAACACATCTCTACATATCTGCTTCCTATGGAAGCTGGAAAGGATCTACTGACCCTACTTTTCTTTTTCTGGCATGATAACTTCATGCATCCATGAGAACACTTGCAAGCATACCTTTTCCACTGCTGAAGTAAGAGCATACAACCACATACACAGAGGAGTACTCTTTCTTCTTGAAAAGGCGAAAAAAAATTTTACAAGTCTGAAGTAGTAAAATAAGCAATGAAAAGTCACAGGTAAAATCAACAAGGATGTAAAGGAATCCAAAATGCAAAATGATCAGTAACAAATGAATATTCTTTATCACACTGAAGAGCGTAGACCAAAAAGAACTAATCCAAAAATACTTTGGAAAATTGGTGGCATGATACAAAGTTTAAAACAAATGTATTTTTCACATACATGTGAAATGTTGAAATTACTTTATGTGAACACTAGCAATGTTTATTTCTTACTCCAATAATTACAAACAGTTCTATGTGGCTGATATTAAGGAAAGCATATAAATAAACGTTTGTACTACTGATGCATTCCTTCTGTGTTAGATTATTTCAATACAAATTTCTAAAATAAACCATGGTTAAAGCCCTCTGTGGGCTGCACTCTTTATCTCCAATCACAAAAGGGGCAGAGTTGTGTCTATGCCACCCTTCGTGGAGAGAGCAGCCAGCGTTAGCAGCTAACAATGGAAAAGGGGGCTCTTATGTGATGCTTTCCTTCTTTCTTTTTCTTTTTTCACATTTTAAAAGGACCATTTATTAGGAAAAGGAGCGAGCAAAACAGAAAGTGAAGAAATATAAGGAGACAGGTGGGCTGAGAGCAGCTGAGAGCCCTCAGCAAAGAGGAAATGTTTGAGGGGAGGAAAGAAACACTCATGCAGTCACATGTGGGCAGAAGAGCTTCTTTCTACTTCTGCTATCTGAATTCTTCATGATGAGCATGTATTACATACAGTAAGAAAACTATGGTGGGAGGTTGGGGAGAAAACAGTGAACTGAGGTCTTAACAAATGTATGTATTTGTAAAATTTATTTCCTCTTACCAGAGAACTCATACTAATCACCTTAAGGGCAATTAACTGTCCGCTACTAATAAAATGCTATCTAAAAATACTAATGTAATTGTAAGTAGTAATCAAAAGAAGAAAACAAAGTCCTGGCTAACTTTCGATCTATGCCAGACCTTGAATGTTTAAGAAAATTTCAATATTGTGTGAATGACGTTTTCCTTGGTGCTTGCTTTATTAAAATAAAATTGTAAAATAATAATGAAATCCAAATGGACCAAAAAGTTGTGGCACATTTACACACTGAAATGCTATTCAGCAATCAAAAAAAGATACACTCATGTCATTTGCAGCAACATGGATGGAGCTCAGAGGAATCATGCTAGTGGAAACAAGTCAGAAAGAAAAAGAAAAGTACTGAATGGACTCATTTATATGTGGGACATAAAGAAAACAAAAGGACAAGAAAAAGTTAAAACTAACAAACTGACAACAGAACTAAAGCACAAAGCAAGAGAAGGGGAGGAAAAGAGGGATAATCACAAGAGATCTAGACTAAAGTTCATAGGTGACATGGTTGCAGGAGAATCTTGGGGATACAGAATGAAGTAATAAATAAACAAATCATGAGTTTTTTTTTTTAAATAAAAATTTTGTACTTACTTTTTCATTTTTCACAGTTACATAAAGGTAAACCTCAAAAGTATCTTCTTCCACCGCACATAATTTGGCTTCCACCCGGGTAGTTACTAAATAATTTACACGGAAACATCAATCAGCTGATACAAAAAATAAACCTGAAACAAGTATGATGACTTTCCAACTATTATTAATCTCTACTAACCAACTACAATTTCCCAGTGTGCAACAGCTCCCCCTGCTGGATGAGTTTTTGAGCCAACATGAAGCCACACATCTGCCCCCATGAACAGTGTGGTCCTTCCTTCCCTTCTGGTGAGTTTAAACCCACTTTTCCAGCTGCACTCTTGAACCTTAACTATTCTGTACAAAACCCAATTATCCAACCATAGCCCCTATTGGGGCTAGTCTCTTGGCACTAAGCTAAGTGGGTTTCCTTTCACTCTTTCCTGTGAGATAAGTACTGCTGTTATCATTTTACAGATGAGGAAGACAGGTCCAGAGAAAGTTAGATGTGAGTACCAGGCACTATGCCCCCTCCTCACCTGTATCTCCTAGTATCTCCCAGTGGATACACAAGGCTAACACCCCAAAACCAATGAGCCTCCCAACTTCCCACTTCTCCCAGGTGGAAAACATTTGGCTTTTCCTTGATCCAAAAAAAGGGGTAATGGAGAAGAGCCAGGACCCCAAGAAGTACAAGGCAGTCAGTCAGGCACTTCATACCCATTATTTTTCAGAGCAGCCACAACCCAAGCCCCTGAATGTCAGGAGTTAGGATGGATGTCACAGTGAGACTCTTTTATAGTCAACAGTATAAACAGAGCTTATTAAATGGTGACTTAAGGCATGGTCTGCACTTTAAGTTAGTAATAAATATCCACATCCATATTCTTACTGTTAAGCTTTTCAACAACTGTTGGTTCAACTAATAAACAAAAATTAATTTTTAAAAAGGCGAAAGATTTATACGATCTGAAGAGAAACCAGAGTATCAAAAATTAATTTTTAAATATGACATCTTCTAGGGAAATGTTTGAAAGAAGCATTATATTGTGCAAGAATTCCTCACCCAAAAAGTCCCTTTCCAATTTCAACTGTCAATTGCTGATGCTCGCATCTATTCCCCAAACCCAGAGAGCCAGGCTTACTCTGACACCAAGGACAGAGGACGCTCCAGGCAACCTGTGAGCCCATAAGAGAGGTCAAGCAGCTAAGCATGGACACTCGAAAAGCATCATCCACAACGGTAAGCCAGGTCAGAGGTCAGCTCAAAGCAGACTGCTGTGAACATTTGCCCTACCTTTGAGAGTATTCTGGAAGTATTGAACAGCTGCACTGTCCCACTTCTTGGCAGGTCTGGAGGAGTGAACACACGCAACTTCATTAAATAACCTTAGGCTAGTACACTATCATTCTGTAAAGCACAACTGGGTGCCTGATGCTGCGTGCTGAACATGTGATGCATATAGCAGGAGCTGGACTCTGGCTCTGCTCTGAGGATGCTGGGCTACCGCATGCCACAGCAGGCTTCTGTCTTCTCATGACTACTGTCGGCAACAGGGCTGAGACTACTGCCGTCCTGGGACAGAGCAACTCATGTCCACCACCAGGTCATCACATCTGATTCTCAGGCAGGGCACCCCCTCCCTGCCCCCGAAACGTAGCCTGAGCATGCAGTGTGTAGCCCAAACACAGAGCAAGGGCTCCATATATGTTTCTTAAACAGACATTCTAAGAATGTAGCCAGCTATAATTGCCTCATGGTGTTCCTCACTCTGCCAACTCCCTTCCACTGTTTTCCCATTTTTCTCTATTAGTTTTCCCTTTCCTGTTTGTGACACTGATTTATAATAATTAATACATATTTGTTCTTTGACTTTGTTTCTGGCACAAAGCTCTTAAAAAAACAATGGAATTCCCTAAAAAGGCAATAAACCAAAAATGTGACTTATTTTGCTGATGATGTGACTTCCTGATGTACCCAAGGATGGGAACTGATTGCCAGGGGAGCCAGCATGTTTAAAAAACAGGACCAGTCCTACTGGCAGTAAGAGGGGTCGGGGGGAGAGGAGTGTTGATTGGAGGTTGACTCAAAAGCCAACGGTGAATGATTTGATCCATCACAACTAGTTAATGGGGCGTCCACAAAACCCAAAAGGAAAGAGAGCTCTGGGTTGATGAATTTATTGAAAATGGGAGCAGTACCCTAGAGAAGTCACAGAAGTTTCTTTTCCTTTCCTCATAACTTGTCCCATGCATCTCTTTCAGTCAGATGTTCCTGGAGCATATCCTTTTATAATAAACTAGCAGTGCAATAAGTAAATGTTTTTCTAAGTTCTAGGAGTTGTTCTAGTAAATTAATTGAACCCAAGGAGGTTAGTCTTGGCAACAAGTGCCAAGAGGTTAGTCTTGGCAACAACAGCTATAGCTCTACCATGCTTAGTCAGCAGCACAGGCAACAGGGGTGAGTGACTGGCATTTGAAGTGGGGGTATGGGAGAGGTACAGCCTAAGACTGAGTCCTTCATCCATGGGATCTGAGGTTATCTTTAGGAAGACGGTGTCAGAATTGAGCTTGGTGGCGTGTTAAACAGACCAAACAAATACACACTTCGGTGAGAGCTTAGGCTTTGGGGGAAAAAATAGAAGGAAAAGTTGTAGGTAGGGAGTTCAGGAGAAGCCATTATTTGGTTCCAGTATCTGGAAGCATGGATGAAAATGCATTTTGTTTTTCCACTGGTTTGATTTATGAAAGAGGCCTTTACCACCTTCTACGAGTCATTCTGAAAACTGAATGAGGTAATATACATAAAATACCTAATCCTAATGTAGCAGTTGTTTTACCGGAAAAAGATATTAAACAGATTGCTTGAAGAGAATTTACAGATGGTTTTCTAAAATACATAGGTGTGCTTGACAGGACTCCCCCAAAAGAAGAAAGAACTGATCTAATTCCTTACCTTACACATGAACTAATTACCTAATAAGCTTTCTATAAAAAACAAGAGTCCTAAAAAAAAAAAAAACTAAATTCAGGCCATGAAAGTCAGTTTTTCTTGTTCCTGTACACATGTGCACCCTCAGGCATGCACACATGGGACAGTCACAGGAAGAGAAACCCAACATGTCAGAAAATATAAATGAAAACACCACTTTCACTTAGCAAATGAGCAAAGACTACAGTCTGATTCCATCCAATATTGGTAGGAAAAGGACTATGTTCTATATTCCAATAATGGGAACACATATTCCTAGTCCTTTTGGAAGGAAATTTGGAAGGAAATCTATCCAAAACTGTAATACATCCATCCTGACAGACATGGGACAGGTGAAATTATAGAAAAGGAACACATGTCAAAAAAGGAAACTCCTGGAAGATTAGCCACTTTGCACCCTTCGCCTGTGCCGAGAAGGTTACCTGCTGGCAGGGTTTGTTCAAGGTTGGACAAATGCTGGAAGAGCACCATGGGGCTGACAGGGGGTCATACAGATAAGGAACAAGGAAGAGAGGGAAGCAGACACCTCCATGAGAACTGAGAGCGGGCAGGCTAGCACCCAAGTCACCCACAGAAGCAAAGCTGCTGCTGCTGCAATAGAGAACAGGAGGAGGCAGGGATGGCACCAGAGAAGGGCCTGGCTACAAGTCTCTCAGGGCAGATGTGCACGGCAGTGGTATGGGCTGACACAGGCCTTGGAGACCAGTTGGCTTATCATCTCAGTAGTGAGACTCCTGAGGGCAGCCGCAAGAGGGGTGCTGCATTCACCACTCCGCGAGAACTATAGGTATCAGGGGCTGGGGAAGGATCTTCACAGAGACAAAAGTATTCACCAGAGAGGCAGCATCCAAGTTCACCACCACCAGGATGTGTAAGCCGAAGCAGAACTGAGCCACTTCCCAGCTTTTCTTCCCAAACCAAACACTACCATCCTGGAGTGGGAGAGCAGCAACACTAGTGGCAAGACCTCAGGTAGCTCTTGTTAAACACAGCAAAGGCCAGGGCCCTATCCCTCACACGGGACACAGGGCACGGACCAGACCATACAATTACTGGCAATATGGCCAAACATGAGCAAAAAGAAGCAAAGACAGGAGCCTGCACATGATGTTAGATACAACTGTGCAGCCATGACAGAGTGGACAATTTTTTTTTAAGTTATAAATAAAGAGATTCAGCTTCTGGAAATGGGGCTGCAAGAGGGATGCCTGCTCACAGGCCAGGTCTGACCCCATCACACAAAGGACCCATCCCCAAGAAGAGACCTGTGAAGTCACACTTCACAGGAGGAACTGATTTCAGAGCAACACCACACTTAGGACTTTCACCAGTAACTCACTGGCCATCAGAGGCTGTATACTTACACCATTTCAGCGCTGTCCTCACAGACATCAATCTGTAAGGTAACAGGTTTGATGCAGTACAGTTTGAACTTCTTTGCCCGGTAGGGAAGCTGCATGAAAGCGTCCACTGCAACTCGGATACTTAACAGTGAAACAGAAATAGATCCTTATAAATTACATGTTACGAAGTTCTCTCAAGCACACCTACATATTCCACCCAAAAAAGGAAAATGTAATTTCTGTTGCCAACATAGCCCCAAGCAGCACTGGGGACACTGCCCAGAGGAGCAAAATCTGATTCTTGAGGGTTTAAAAAAAAAGTCTAAATTTTTCAATGTACACACAGCACACACAGATGCTTAGTATGTATTTTTGGTGCTAAAACTTTATGGCATGGGTTCAGGGAAAGATTAACAAAATAATTTTAAAGAGGCACCTTGGATTGAGAAACACTAATAACAAACAATGTTTAAAATTTTTAAACATCAATTTTCATTTCTGTGTACAGCCAACATTACCTCCATGTCACTGCAAATGAGCAGACTTTAGGACAGTCTGCCAACTCTAAACAGAAGAGCTAAAGCACTGAAATTTGAAAAACTAAGTTGTCTATGACTTATTTCCTTTTTTCTTCAGGATAATGACAGGCAATGTTCAAATACCATTTCAACATAAACGAGCCCTGTTTCCTCAATCTTAAGATACTCTGCATGGGCGGCCTCACCATCTTTTGTCCTGGGCAGCTTAGAAAAAGGTACTGTCTATGAAGCGGCCGGGGCTAGGGATCGCGGTTCGAGTCCCGCCTGGGGCCCGTAGCGAGACCTAGTTCCAAAAAAATAGCTGGGCGTGGTGGTGCGCGCCTGTAATCCCAGCTACCTGGGAAGCTGAGGCTGGGGATTGCTTGAGTCTGTGGTACCCCGGGCAACGAGAGCCTGCGGTTCCACGGGCAAAAATAGTGAGACCTAGTCTCAAAAAAAAAAAAAAAAAAAAGAAAAAGGTACTGTCTCTCCCATGTCCTTTTATACTCTATTTACTAACAGGATTCTCCTGCCCAAAACAAAATGAACAAAGCCAAATACTAAAAAGAAAATCTCAGTCAAACACAATTGCTATACTTCTAATAACAGGTATGGTGATAAAGGCACAGAATCATAAGCTAGGAAGGCAGACGCTATTTTCTTAAATATCTGGCAAATTTCTTACTACAATGAAAACGTAGTTGGTAGTGATCTTTTGGATGAAGGTGCACATATTACTTTATTACACTGACAGCTTCTTACTCTGGGACAAAAAGCTGAAAAAACAAAGACAAACACCGAGACTGACATGACTGTTTTCTAATGAATGGTGACATGTAGCCCTGCAGTTGGTGGGGGCTGAGAGCCTCACTTTCATACACAGGGTAAGCAGTGCACCCTGGACATCTCTGTTCTCTGCGGCCTGGGTTGTACCAGCAAACTGCCCCTTCTGTGGAGACAAATTTTCCTCTGCCTCCTGGTGGTGTCTTTCTTGCAGCCCAGGCCCCCTGAAGGCCCCACTACTTTCAGAAAACCAACCACGAGATAAGCTGGGTGGGCGGCTGGCCAAAGGCTCCTGCCTCTCCAGGGAGGAAGGTGGAAGGACAGAGCCACCATGGAGCATTCCTTTTGCATGCTATGCAGGCAGAGCTGGCATCTGCAATCTGTCTTGGAGCTAAAATGGCCACATTATGACCTCTAGGCCTTTATTTTGAAAACCAGTGCTCTCCTCTGACATTCATTTCCTTAATCATTGTACAGTAAAATAAACGCACGTACTTTTTAGATTTCACTGGGATAGACTTGGCAAAATCCACAAGGAAACACTCTGCCAGGTAGTGGTCTGCTGAAGACACAATTGACTTAATAATAGCCCTGCACCAGCACTTTAGCTCCTGGCAAAAAACCACACAGACCTACAAAATAAAAAGAAAATTCCAGCGTTAAAATCTGTGGTCACAGGAGAGAATGAAGAGGCACGCAGATCGTCTCGCCTACATGCTGCCAGAGAAGAGCAAAGGCGGGAGAAGCTGGACCTGCACAAGCGCAACACCACTGCTCAATGAGAAACCTCAGTTTAGAATTCAGTGGCCTGAATTCTACTTCATTGTTTTTCTTAGAGTTGTTTTGGCTTCTACACTAAGGAGAATTTTAAGGAAAATGCATCACTTTACTTTCTTACATCGGAAACAAAATGCACAAATGACTTCCCATAATGCCAGGCTGATGTGGAACTGCAGCCCCAGATTCCCTGGCCCATTCTCCTGCTGGGGCTGCATCACCCTCTGACACCTGTTGCATTCTGCCACAACCGGGCCTGGAGCCCATGAGAGAGGGGTTTTTGTCTCTTTACTGTCATATTTCCAGCACCTGGCACAGCCCTGAGACATGCTAAATCTTCAAAAATTACTTGAAGTGACTAAATAAATGCCTCAGCCCCTCCCTTTTAAAATATATAGCCTTTATTGTTTTATTTCATAAGAATTATAATGTGTAAGAACAGAGGCTTTTCACTTTTTTAATATATATTTTAGATTTCATACTTTGCTCATACTTGTATGATTTTTAATCCCCTTGGGAGTGCCCCACTTCCCCCTGACCACCCCCCCTCTGATCACCCCGAATCCTCTATTGTTGTTGTGTGCTGGTCCATGTTCAGCCATTTGGACTCTTCCTTTTCTGGATCTATGTTCATTTCCTGGGTGAGTATCTGTGTTCCTGGGACACGATTGACTATGCTGCTGAGATTTCCAGTCTTATCTTTGCCTCGGGCGATAGTCCAAGCTCTGTTGCAGTCTAGCAGTGCCTGCTACTTCATTTTGATGCATTTTACTGCTTCATTGCTTGTGTTTCCAGTTGTCTCTGACTTAGGGAACCTGGCTCACAGCCATTATCCATTATCCAAAGGGAAGTTCCTCCATGGGAACAGACATCAGCAGATGGTTAGTCCAGCTCATCTCCATTTTCTCGGTTTGCTGTGGGGCTGCTAACACATTTTGTGTTCTTCTACCTCCTGTGGAAAAGACAGGGTGGGGAGGTCATGTTGCTCTCGCTAAAGGTGTATCTGGAATTCTGGCTTCCAGTCCTGTGATGTTGTAGGTGTAATTCTGTGCTACATCAACACTAAAATTGGTGTGACAGTCCAGTGTCCAGTGGTCCTCTGGTGCGTATTTTGGGGTCTGCCCAGGAAATATGTTTTCATTTCATGGCTCTTATTCATTCCCTGCACCTCTTCTGTGTCTACAGCTGGATTATTAGTGTTCTTCTTAATCCTGGTGTGGACTGATTGGAGTGGGAGTGAACCAGAGACGGGGTTAGTCGCCTCCCTGCACTCCCCCAACCCCACCTGCATGCCGGCCACTCAGGCCTGCGTGCAGGTGATCCCTGCCCAAGCTGCCAAACAGAGGCCCAGCTGCCTTCACCTCCAACCAGCAAAGGGCAAGGGATGGGTGCACCCAGGCCAGGGCCCTGCCTCAGCCTCTTTTAGAGGAGCTACCCTGAAGTGACAGTACTTAGCATCTTGACAGTGCCACAGGGCAGCCAGGCTGCTGCAAAGCTAAATGCAACCCACAAATAGGCAGGCCACAAGCAAGTCCAGGCTTACAGAGTACCTAGCAAGAAGAGCTGTGTCCAGCGAGGAAGTAGTAACCACTGGAAGCAACCTGCCCCGGAGAACTGAAGTGAACACACATTCAGGAGGGGATAGTGGGCTCTCGAAAGCCACAAATAACACAAAACTCAAATAATTCAAGAGAAATCCTGCCAAAGGGTAGAGGGTATTTCTGGTAAATGCTTAAGTCAACCTAGAAGAATGGTATGAACAATGAATAATTCAAACAGCCAGTCAACTTTGAAATTTTGATATATTAGAGCGTCTACTAGCCCCAAATGGGACCATTTAAGCATCAAGAAAAACAATGATTACAACTAGCAGATATATTATACAAAACCATGAATTCAACATAGTACTTAAAAAATGAAAAGGAGAAAAACTAAACCTCTGTACACCAAGGTAGGTAATTAGGCACAAAATTACTAAACCAAAAACCGTAAGCAAAGAATCAAGTAATTTTTCTACTTTTCCAGTACAAACTATATTATTTCAATGTCACCAAACAATCCTAATAGCTAAGGGAAACCTCTCTACAAAACTGCAGTTTGTGAATACAAAATGAATGCAAAAATAACAATTTTCAAGCTTAAATTAAAGAGCACACTTGGGCAGTGGTGGTTTTGGGATGGTGAAACCAAACCATGAAAAACTCAGGTCATTACTCAGGGAGGGACAAGTAGTCATCATGGGAACCAACCACCAATGGCCACAAAGTAACACTATCTCCCAATTCAATACAGAAGCTGTTCCAGCAGTAATCACTTTGGGGAGAAGTGACCTTAAAGCTAAACAAAGTTTTAAATTTAACAATCAGTCTACAGAAAATATAGGGGGATAGAGGAGTTTACCACCACAAGGAAGCAATCAGATCATGCAAAGTACTGTTATAAAAGGACAATTGACCTTGTTTTTTTTTCTCTTCAACAAGTCAATGACACTGGAAAAATAGTAATTAACTACGTTATTAAAGAATACTGGGAGGGGAGATTCAAATGATTTCCAGTTTGCCTCCTGAAGAGTATAGCAATCTATTGCACTATGCTGCTGAGCCCTATGTCCTGACAGCAGGACACCACTCAGGCTGTGCTCGAACATCACAGACCCCTGACAATCTAAGGAGACTGCTAGGGGACAGAGCTAAGCAGTGATTTTGACAGGGAATGACAGACATGCACTCGCTTTCTTTCGAAGGCGGAGCCCCTGCCCCAGGCTGGGGATCCTGACTTCAGCAGCATAGTTTTGCCATGCCACACTAGCATCCATAGCTGCAACTCCACCTCTTACCGAACTGGCCACTGTTTTTGTTGCACCAAAAGGCTGTTTGTTAGCATTTACGGCAGTGGGAGGCCAGACCCATAACTGGTAACAGGTTCCGACCTAGTGACAATTTTTAGACCCTTTCCCCAGTAACAATGCTGTTACAAAAATTCAAACTTTTCTGAAAAACGATTGTATAGAGAATTGCAATGGGCATAGGAGCTAGGGCTACAAAAAAGGAAGGAGGAACCAGAACACAAAGGGAAATAATGAAGCATGACATGGCCAAAGCCATGAACAAATGAGGCTCCTGTACCTGTGATGGAGCTAGCGTGACAACCTGGCTGCTAGTCCTGGAAAGATGACCCCAATATCTGAATTTAGGTGGCACCTATCCCCCTTGCTTCGTATGAACCTTACACAACTACCTGATCTTATATGGTTAATAAGAATGTAACTAAAAGCAAAAGCCAAAATACTCTAAAGGCAATACAATGAAGTACTCTAAAAGTTTTGTGACCATGTTAGTTGCCAAAATATTCTACATTTTGAGTAGCATCTCAAGACAGACTTAAAAGCACACTTACATACCTACCTGACCTTCTTCCAACATTAGTGGTTTTATTTTTATATCTTGACACATTTTACTATAGAAGTCATTCATGGCACTGTTTAGCTTTTGATAGTCAACTTCATGATCTAAGAAGGGACTGCATCCTTTTATGACAACCCAGAAGCAACCTGGATCTTCAATCTGTAAAATTTTTAAAAGACAAAATAATATATGATTAAAAATAAAACCATAAAACATATCTTAAACTCATGATAATGGTTTCTAATTTAAGTTATTCTAAGTCTCTTTTAACATTTTAAAAGGACAGATTTATTAAGAAAAGGAAGAAGGAATAAAGAGAGACACAGGCAGAGAGCTTCCACTGCTGCTTTGCAAAGGGTTTGTCAGAGCAAATGCCTGCGTAGTCGTAGGCAGGTGTGGATAACAAATTCTTGACTAGCACATGTACAAATGATCAGAAGAATGGAAGGCAGCTATGCTCACCACTATACCACCAACGCGCACTGATCAGAAGAATGGCAAAAGAAGACCTTCAATATATATTGTATATGCATATCTTACACAATATTATGTTAATTTTATCTCATAGAAGCTGGAAAAATAGATAAAAAGACCCAAGGATAAAATTCTAAAATACATATCAATAGTATACAATTCTTACCTATGTGCTATAACTCAAAAAACAAAGATCAGTGCCCTTAAACTCCTGTATTTTAAACATATTCATAACAAAATATAAAACCACATTCATACAGTTTTTAGCATTCTGTGTCTATAGAAAGGAGTACATTGTAATATAAGGATAAATGATAGCAGATAGACTAAAACAATTTCAAATAAAAATTAATACCTGTAGGGGAAACCAAAAATGGGACTTCTCTGAATGAGACTCCTCTGAATGTGTTTTTTGTGACCTATTCATGTTATTAGAAGTCAAGATTTTTACTTCTACAGAAAACATACAAATACAAAGTGAAAAGCTAAACAAGTCAAAAACCACGAAAGACTAAGACAATGGTTTACAGGTGATAAGATGGTGGGAAAACCCCAGGGTAGATAACGATGTAAAATAAATAAAAATTTTAAAAATATGTCAATGGGAGCTCATGATTTTTCAAATGCATCTACTTCCAAATTCTGCCTCCTGAAGGGAAAGATTCTGGATTCTTGCCAGCAGGCAGCAGGAATACAGATATTTGCATTAGTACTTCATTTTTATGAATGTACAAACATTTTTATAATAGCTGAAAAAGAAACATCTGGTTATTCTGGTTTCAGTCATGACAAGAATTGTCTATAAGGACTAGCCCTCCAGCTAGTAAAGACACTGGTAGCAAAGACATAGCCTGGAAAACAAGCAAAAGGGCGATTTGAAGGTACTGAAGAGATAGAAATGCTGGTAAAAAATAGGCAGGGCTTCCCAATGCAAGGAAACTTCCTTGGGACACACTCACCCAGGCCAGGTGGAATGAAAAAGGAGAAAGCTGTGACTGCTGTGAGTCAAGCTGAGAACTCCCAGAGCCAGAGAAATTGGAAATTAAAGGGTGAAATTCTGGGAAGGGACACTCAGAATTACACTCAGGGAGGGGAAAGCCCTAAAGTCTGCATTCGAGAACATCTCAAAGCCACGGACGACACTGAATTTCCAAGGTGAGATACCAAGGAATCCAGAGAAAAGCCAGCAGTTGGAAAATGGAAAAAACACCCTTTATACCTGCTGTCTATGAGAACTTCAGGATTCCTGGCAGGAAAGAACTCCCCAAACCTCTTCACTGGGAGGTCCCCAAACTCTAGATCCCCAAATTCTAGAATGCCTCCGGCTTCAGGAGGTTATGTTCAACAAAGGTCAAGGCTGTCAGAATTTATGGTTTGTTCCAGTCAACACTTGACACTGGTTCTTGACCTAGAAGAAAATACTAAAAAGGGCTTATAAATGTGAGCTCTTCCTGTCCCTTTTGAGATATATCTGTATTTCATACTACTCGGTGATGTCTTTCTCAAAAAGTGGGAAGTCATTTCTTTTAAAAGAAATCATCAGAAAGGTCAGGACCGCCATCTTCCACCCAGTCTCTGCAGGAAGAGAGAAGCATAATGCAGCAGTGGCCACTTAGCAGATGTAGCTATCCTAACCACATTTACACTGACCGCCACCCTTTGTAATTTTTCACCAGTCCCTCTTCTCCTCTTCCTTATTTTCCCAGTAACAGCGGACCCAACACCCTACACATAAATTGGAATTAGGCACAGCTCCTGTCCCTTCTGCCAGCAGTTACCAGACAAAATCTTTTTAATTGCTTTAACTAATGGTCAGCCTTATTTTCTTACTACTCATCACAGGAAACTGGAGTTTGGAAAGGAGTTCTGCCAAGTTAAAGGAGCTTAATAATCACCTCCACATCTCAACAGTGCCATCCTGCAGTGCACCCTAAAGAAACTGAGACCATGTCTGCCTGACAGCAAAGATGTGCTCTATCAGTGAGGACAGGCACACACAGACACAGCGGAAGCACGCCCCCCAAGTGCAGGCTGAGCAGCCAGCTACTACACTGCAGTTCAGCACATCCACCAGGACCACATCACTCAGCACTATGTAAGTCATTAATAAACATGTGGTGAAGCAGAAGTGCAATACACCGTCAAGGAATAAAACAGGCCATAGAAAGTAAGCCCAAGATTGCCTAGATGTTGGAAAGAATAGGCAAGGAGCAGATGTTAAAGCAAGTTTGGTTGTTTTTATTTTTAAAGACGAACCTCATAAAGGAAACGGAAATTATTTAAAAAAAAGAAACCTTTGGAAAAGGTTACCAAAACTGAAAAGTAAAATATACAAAATGAAAACGTGACTAATTGTGTGTTCACTATTTCTATGAAATGATGTAATGGAGGTCTTCATCAATACAGCAAACAAGATTATCAAGAAGAAAAACAATTGTTCACCAATAATCACTATGTACACAGGAAATCTTAACAATGCCACAAAAATATGCTAGAACTAATAATTGACTTCAGCAAGGTTGGAGATCATACAATAAACAATTGCAATTTTATATTCCTACAAAGAAAATTGGAAATTTAAACGGGAAAATAAAAACCTGCCATCTACAATAGCATAGAAAAGGGGGATTACTTAGTAAATATTTGCAAAATTTGTATGCTGAAAAGTACAAAATGCTGAATAAAAAAAAAAAAGATGGCATTTAGTATATTTACGTGTCCACAGATGGTTAAGATGTGGATTTCCCCAAAAATGATCTTATTGATACAACTCAACTCCAGGAGTTCATTTTGTATATGTCAACACATCACTAAATTCATAATTAATATTTTAACGAAAGGAATCAGAACAGCCAAAATAATTCTGAAAAAGAATAACACAATCAGAAGACTATCTGATTTCAAGATTTACTATAAAACAACAGTAATCAGGAAATTGGGGTACTTGAGAAATCATAGTTATGTCACCAACAGGACAGAGACCTATACATGGATGGTCACCTGACTTCCCAATAAAGGTGCAAAAGTAATTCAATGGAAAAATAACTCACACCCCCAAACAAATGATGCTGGGAACATTAGATATCCTTAACCAAAAAAAGAAAAAATACATAAATAATAAATGACCTTCAATCCATTCCTCAAAGAATAATACAAAAATACACAGGTTGAAGACTCAGTCTTCATGAACCACA
The DNA here is from genome assembly GCA_004024945.1 of Uropsilus gracilis. Taxonomy (NCBI): domain Eukaryota; kingdom Metazoa; phylum Chordata; class Mammalia; order Eulipotyphla; family Talpidae; genus Uropsilus; species Uropsilus gracilis. Next base: position 23,916 of record PVHY01012374.1, on the reverse strand, counting down.
CAGTAACTATCTGGACCATCTAGAGGTTCATGACCCACTGCTGTTTTCAGTGAAAAAAAAAACATAAAAAGCTGGGAAAGCAACTGTACTTAAGACAGAAGTTCAGAAAAAACTAAACTACACGAGACCACCTCAGGTGTCATCTCTGAATGTGGAGGTGGCAAATACTGACTTGGGCATGATTTATGAATCCTTGGATGACACAAAGAAAAATGAATGTGAACAGAGACTTGCAAGACAGGATCTGAGAGAGAAGAAAGAAACAAACGGACTACAGAAAGCCAGGAGGACTGCAAAAGCCTATGTGGTACTGGGGAGAAATAGCAAAATAACACGATTCTGAAGTTACTTTATCTGTGGTCATAGGGCAGATGTTTCCTAAGGATTAGTAAATTAAAATTAAATTACTAAAGGATTAGTAAATTAAATTAGTAAAAAATTATGAGGGAAAATAATCTCAGCCCAAGTATATCTAAATGCGTAATATAAGACTAAAAAATTCCTGAGAGTAAATAGGGGAAACATTTGTGACTGTCCTGTAGACAAAGACTTCACATACAACAGGAAAAGCAAACTCTGTACAAGCAAATATTGGTAAGTAAGGCTTCATCTAAATTTTAAACTCCTTTGAAAGAACAGTCAAATTGAAACTGGAAAAATATTTGCAAATCACATTATTGATAAAAAGCTTTACACAGAATATATAAAGAACTCTACAAACTCAATAAAATCAACTATCATGTCAGAAAAATGGGCAGAATGGAATAGACACTTGATAAAAAAGGGAAGAAGGCAAACAATGGAAATAACACGAGTTGTTATTAGGGTAACATAAAATAAACCACAGTAGTATACTATTAAATACTTGCAGGATGGCTAAAATTTATCAAACTCATAATATGAAATGTAGATGAGGATGCAGAGCAATTAGAAATCTGATACACTCCTGACAGGAGTGCCAAATATAGAATTACTTTGGAAAAGTTTCTCATGCAATTAAATATACAGGTAATCCCAGTCTAGTTATGACCCATGAAATGAAAACTTGTCTTCATGTAAATTTACAGAAGACTTTCAGTTGATTACTATATCAACAGGTATATCCATCCACATCAGCAATACTACGAGCAATAAAAAGAAGTTACCAACACATGCAACAGTGTGGATGAATCTAAAAGGTATTACACTAAGTCAAAGCAGCCAGACTCAAGTAGACTATTCACTACTGCATGAGTCCATACACACAATCCCATTTTTATGACATCCCTGGTACAAACTGTCCACTCGAAGGGCCCACTGTCCAGTTGTTCTGAAATGTAAAGAGTTCTGTCAACTAACACAGCCTGGCTGAAGAAACCAAGGGTCCTGGGCTTTCTCCAGTTCTCACTACCTTTTTGACCAAGGATCACATAGCTAACGCTTTTCTTTTGTGGCTCCCCTCACAGAACAAGCCCTTACACCAGCCCCATTCAGGTCTCCCCACACTCTGCCTTGCTCATTTCGGACACAACTTGTATGAGGTCCTGGCTGCTCTCTTAAGATATATTTTATGTCAACATCTTTTTCTTGATTAGTCTCATTCTAATAGGTGCATAATGCTACTTATGTTTTTATTTCTAAGTCTTGACACAGCTCAATCTCAGGGTGCAACAACCAAGTTTATTAACAAAGGGGTGACAGAGATAAGGAAAGAGTTCCTTTAGGCCATAAGTGGCCAGTTGTCCTACCCCAGATAATACCCAGTCTTGCAAACCAAAAGCTGCTCATGCAAGATGGTACTGTCCCTCCAACGAGAGCCTGAAGTTGGTAGCACACAGGTAGGTGGTAGACAAGGATATCTGAGGCAGCTGGGGGTGGTCACCATGGCACTACAGCATCATGTCAGCAATGTGAAGCAGCTGGGCAGAGCCAGATGCCAGGTCAGACAGCTCTCAGAGGCTATGCCAAGGACCATGCCAACAGTGTTTACAGCTCTTTCTAGATACAGGGTGCACGCCACCATAGGCATGCTCACTGCTTCCCCGCTGCGTGACACCGAGCCACTGGCCTTGAGGTTCACAGAAACCACCAGATGCAACACGAAGCACCAACTGCTGGGTCAACTGCCTGTATCCCTGCTGAATACAGCTGAAGTGAGGGGTCGCAAAGATCTGCAAGGGTCTATGTTGAAGGTCTTCTCAGGAAAGACCCACACTGGATCTTCCCATGAGCCTCCTGAGGCTTCTTTGGAAGAGTCTTGCTAAAGTTTTCTCCAAGTCAATTGAAACCTCTCTCTGAAGCTGAGTCTCCAGATGAATGAAGCTAAGTCCCATCTTCTAGTCACTAAAATCTGTGCTTGAGAGGACTTGTCGTTCAAACCTGATGGGTTCATTTTCCAAAGTAGTTCTTGCAAGCCTGAACCCAATTAGTGCCAGTGGAAGCACGGACTTAGTCCATTTTCAAAATGGCACCAATGTATCCAGCCTGGTCTGTGCCCTCACGCCAAGCTGGGCAGGCAAGCCCTCCTATATCTGAATGGCATCAGCCAGGTTTAAATCTGACCCATGTGTCTTGAAAACTGCCATGGTCTTTTCCCCTAAAACCCAAACCCAGACACACTAGGGTTGGCCATCTAACCTAGCTGCTATGGCATAGCCAAGGCTGATGCCACTCAGCTGGGGGCCCAAGTACTTTCAGAGAACCAGGACCTGACCTGTAAGGGCTTTTCTTAAGACCATCACCATCATCCATCTTTAAAGCTCTATTCATCTTACAGAGCTTCACTTGTTAAGCCATTCCCTGTGCCTCCAGCCTCTGGAAAATACCATTCTACTCTATCTCAGTGAATCTGATTTCTCTAGATAACTGGCATTAGTGAAATCACACAGTATTAGTCCTTTTGTCTCTGACTTATCTCATGTGATATCATGTCTTAAAGGTTCATTCATACTGTAGTATAAATCAGAACTTCCTTTTCAAGACCAAGTAATATCCATTTTAAAGCCAAACCACATCTTGCTAATCCAGTCACTTATTGATGAACACTTGGGGAAAAAGAATTATCCCTGTGAAAGCTTGTTTAATATGGAAAACTACAACTGTACCTGTCCCACACTCAATTTTAGTATATGTGCTGCCAAAGCAAACACCCTGTCCCACACTTCAGGAAGTGATCCTATACAAGAGAGAAAAATGATTGGTGTGGGAAGGTAAGAGCAAGAAGTGGTGGCAGAGCAGAAGAGGTAGAATAAAGCTCCCATTGAGAAGATGGGGGGGGTTCTCAACTCAAGGGGTGAGAATCCTCAGACAAGTTCTGCCCTGATGGGTTTACACCTGGCAGAATTCAGGAAGAATCTGTCTCTTCACTACTTAGGTGTGGAGGACCCTGCCAGGCGGATCTGAAACCCCTCAAGGCTTCTCTGCTAAATTTGTGAATCTCTGTTCGTGTAAATTACATTAAAAAAAAAAAAAAAAAGAAGCAAGAAAGTTGATGTTTTTTTTTTAAAATCCCTTCACCTACAATGGCTCTCTCCTCTGCAGACTTGCATATGATTCTCTAAAAAGTGATCTGTATTTCCTTTCCACGGTAAAAGAGACCACCCCTTAGCTCTAGTTTATATATTCCTTCCTCCAAGAACATGGTGACCGCCCATTGTTTGCAAAATCGCCAGCATCACCAACCAGACTAGACTCGGCCTGACTCAGAGATGAACATCAGCTGTCTGGGGGCGCTCTTCAGCTGGGGTGTGTGGGTGTGTGGGTGTGTGCATAACTCCAACACGTGCTCCAGCTCTGACTCCAGTCCCAGGAGCCTCGCAGAGAGGGGTCTGTGAGAAAGATGCCGGAATAGCAGAATGTACAGGACCGGGAGGGCCACAGGTCTCCTCTCGCCCCAGCTTAAGGGCAGGGAACCTGAGGGGGCCCTGAGGTAAGGACACGCGCTGGGGGAGAGGTACAGGTTCCCTGGACTATGGGCATGAGGGGGTTTTCACCCAGCGCCTAATGGGACCGGGTGCGTGAAAGTCCGTCCCCCTAAGTTCCCTGAGCTAATACATAACCCAGAGGACACCCAGCTAAATGTGAATTCTGGAGAAACGACAAGTAACTTGGTACTCTAAGTACACCCCAAACAGAGCGCGGGGCCGCCTAAACGAAATGTTCACGCTGCTCATCCAAGTGAGGGGCCTGGGGTCTCCCCGCTACGCGGCGTGGGGCTGGGAGGGAGGGTCGCCGGCCCCGCAGGGTCGCGCTCACTCACCTTCAGTACCAGGACTTCGAGCATCTTCCCCGCGCCCGGCCCGCGACCTTGCCCTGGCCAGTCAAGCTCCATCGCGGCCCCGACGACCGCTGACCCTCCCGTGCCTGCTCGGAAAGAACTTGGGGGGCCCAGCCCGTCTCCACCCGCCGGGGGGTCCCAGCCACCTAGCTGGTCTCGGGCTGCGGACACACCGCGCGGCCTGCTCCGGCCAGCCAGCCTCGCACCACGGGTGACGCCCTCGGCCCTCCAACGCCGCCGCTGCCACCGGGCCGCGAGCGCGCTCAGGGCTCGGCACTGCGTCCCTGTCGCCTGACAACGGGCCGCCGGCCTCGAGGTTCACAGAAACCACCAGAGGAGACACGACAGGACGCGCCAACTGTCCGGTCAACTGCCTGAGGCCCCGCGCGATGGGAGGAGCGAGCGCGAGGCGGAACCAGGCGCAGGTCACGCAGAGCATGCTGGGTGAGCATCACGTGGTTCACGCCCCGCCCACCCCGCCTCAAGGGCCGCTGGGTACAGCCTCAAGTTCCCTTGCCGGATGCCCTTGCTTCTCGTTAATGGCCGCTAGGCCAGTACCCTATTCTTCCTCGTGGTCCTCTTCCACCTCCAGTTTTGGGGGTAAGGAAATGTCGCTGATGGAAGCGTCTTCATGGCCTTCTGCCAATATTTTCCTGCTCGCACCTCCCTCTCTGGAAAAGCTCCTGTCCCAGCGTCTTGCTGGTAGGATCCTCAGCTTGGCAAGACCCCCTAAATCCTGCACATCAGCATTCTTGTCAGGACCAGAGGTCGCCAATGCAGATGATGGGCTGGGGTTCTGCCCCCGTCACATATTTTTTTCTTTTTTTGAGACCAGGTCTCCCTCAAGCAATCCCCAGCCTCAGCCTCCCAGGTAGCTGGGATAATAGGCGCCTGCCACCGCACCCAGCTGCTTTTTTGAGACCAGGTCTCGCTATGTTGCCCAGGGTAGTCTCGAACCCGCAAACTCAAACAATCCCAGGACTCTTGCCTCCCAGTGCTTGGACTACAGGCGAGCGCTACCACACCCGGCCTCACATTTTTTTCTTGTTGAAGCATCGCTGGGTTCTCCGTGAGCACTCGGGAGCCTCTTTTCTTATTGGAAAACAGGGATTTAACAGGACTTCTCAGAATTAGGCGAGTTCTTGTGCTGAGAAACAAAGGACACCCAAGAGGCATGCAGAGGATTTAGCTTTTATTAGTAGCTCAGCCATCTCTTTCCAAACTTGAATAAGCCAGCACACAAGAGAAACGTGGAAGAATACTCCTTAAAAACGGAAGGAACCATAGCTTAAGGAAAGGCTTAACTAAGATTAGTTAATTTTACAGATGAATTCTTTACTAGTTAACTCGTGAAAAAACAAAATATTTTAAGCTCATTTCAAAATGTATAAATTTACTGGGAGGTAAATCAAGATGGTAAAAGATCCCACAGGCTTAAAGAGAGACTTTGTGGGGTTCTACATTTGGGAAACCAAGCTCACATAAGCTACAGTTTAGGTTTGATTTCACAACGTCAAGCAAGGTCAAGAAAATAGAATATACTTTAAAATCTTAGGAAGGGGACTTGAAGAGGTGAAGTATGCTAAGTGCATGTCAGGAGGAAAAACAGCTGCAACATTTACCTGTTTACCTGCTGTGGAGTTGATCTGAAGACTTCTCCTGTCAGTGGCGGCAGCTGGCAGGGCCCGCTCACCTGAAAGCTCCAGCTCTTTTTCAGAGATGTCATCGATGAAGTCTGATTTAAATTGGAGGTCGTGTAGGTAGTTCCCAAACTCCAAAGGTGTAGAATAGCACCTTTTCCCAGTTCTTCGTGTAGTGTCAACGTAGGTTTCCTTTGATTAGATCTCATGCTACAACATGATGTTTCCTAAACTTGATCTCAGCATGGTGCAGAATGAAAATATACATCATGCTGGGATGAATAGTTAGGAGTGCTGCAATGGAATCTCACCACCTCGCCTCTCCAGCCCCTTGAGGCTGAAGGGGTCAATGTCTGTTTTGGAACCTGTCTCATCCTACCCCTGGCTAGTGGGACGTGGTTTGTTCTGCAGTAAGGTTTACTAAACTACATAATCCAGAGGCATAGGATGCATGTCATCATATCACCCTTCCCCATCTGGAAGTCTCAGTTGTTAGCTTTCTAAAGTTTGTTGTTAGTTTGGTTTTATCTTACACTTCATTTTACTTCTCTATTATCCACATAAACAAAATCATTGATTTTTATCTTTCTCCTGATTTACTTCACTTTAATCTCCAGCTCCATCCATGTTGTTACAAATGGCAGGATTTCATCTTTTTTATAGTGAATATTCCTTGTAACTATTTCAGATCTCCCTAGTCCATTCACCTGTCTTTGGGCCCTTAGGTTGTTTTCATAACTTGGCTACTGTAAATAGTGCTACAATGAATATATCCCTTCATGCTGTGCGCCATTTGCAAACCAGAAAAGTCATTGCAAACAAGATAAGGAAAAACTCTCTCGTTAACCAGTTCCCAGAAAACTAGGGACTGATTTACTACAATGACCTGAGACTGCAGTGGTGCCACTGGCTTCCCTAAATCAGAGATAGTCACCACCTGCCTATACTCCCCATTCCTCACTTATTCTTAGGCTTTAGAATGTTAATTGTCTCTCAGGTTTGTGTTTGTCTTCTTTGAAATCCAACAGACCCTCGCCCTGTGTCCCTATAAATACCCTTTCCTTTTGTTAATAAAGTTGCGTCATGGCTCATATCTCCATTTGGCCCCTGGCTGTGGCTGGATAAATCTCTCCTCTTGAATTCATTTCTCTTACCTTGCGTCTGGCTGCCAACATCTCCTTCAAATTAGCATTGTTTGAATTGCATTGTTTGCGAGATACATAGATGTGGAATGGCTGGTTCTCACAAGAGATCCATTTTTGATACTTGGAATAATCTCTGTACTGTTTTCATAGGGGCTGAGGCAGCCTATATTCCTACTAGTTGTTTATGAGGGTTCATTTTCCATATCTTCCCCAAACATTTGTTCCTGGGGTTTGCTTTTGTTTTTGATTATATGTCATTCTCACTGGAGCTCAGTGGTATCTCATTGTGGTTTTGATTTGCAGCTCCCTGACAATTAGTGATGGTGCACATTTTTCATGTGGCTTTTGGCGGTGGGCACATTTTCTTTCAAGAAATACTTATTTGGCTCTTCTGCCATTTTTTAAAAATTGGGTTCTTAGAGCTGAACTGTGTGAGCTAATTGCAGATCTTTGTCATCAGCTCCTGGCCAGATGTACAGTATGTATTTTCTCCCATTCAGTAGAGCATCTTTTTTATTTTAGCGTGCAGAAGCTCTTCAGTTTGATGACGTCCCAGTTGTTTGTTGTCTCGTTTCCGTTGCTGACAAATACACAAAGATATCACTGGAGCCTATGTCACAGGGCATCCAGCTGATTTTTTTCCCACAGTATTATTTTATGATTTCAGGTCTTACATTCAAGTCTTTAGTTCATTTTGCATTAATTTTTGTGTACGGTGTTTCAGTTCTTTGACATGTAGATTTCCCAACATTTATTAAAGACTTTCTCTTTATCACAGATTAACTGTATAAATGTGGCTTTATTTCTGGGCCCTCAGTTCTATCCCATTGTCTACATCTTCTTATGTTTGCTAGCATGGAAGAGGAACACAGAGGAACAACCTCCAAGTCAGTTGGCGTACCCAACCAACTCAGTGGTAGAAAGTGGAGCTTTCAAGATTCTACTATTTGATGTCAAATCAATGGCAGGATCTGTTGTTTTCTAGACTCCACCTCAGGTGGTGGCTGATAATCAAATGAGATGGGGCTGGGACTTTTGGACAGTTAAACTGCTGCTGAAGAGGGGTGTTGGTGGAGAAGTTGCTAGGCTGCCAATGGGAGGCTCAGCTCAGACTTTGGTATCTGCTCCATGGATGCTATCTGGGGTAGGACAGACTATCTGACCATGTGCCAATTTCATCTCTCAACTTACTCTTTGCTATGTAAATAAATCCTTTTTATTATTTCTGTGTCCTCCATCCTTAAGTGCATGGGTTAAAACTTTCCAATATTTCTCCTGGTGTATAAATAAGAATTATTTCTGTAGCTTTCACCAAGTGTTGTGGGATTGAGCACACACTTCTTTCCCATTCAACATGTTATATATACTGTCCTTTGCGTCCTGTTACTCTCTGCATATACTTTGAGGCCTGATTGTGTGCCATTGTGAGTTCTGAAAATCTGGAGTTTATCTTTGGAGAGCAAAGTGTCTTCCAGGTATTAGAAAAATTTTTTAAATTTTGCTTTGACCACCACAGGACCTTTTTGTCTGCAAAGTTTTTCTTCAGCTCAAGAAAACTATCTTCTCTAAAATGCTTTTTTGTACTGGAAGTTTTTTTAGACATGCCAACAATCCATATATTGCATGTCCATATTCTCTTCAGTAATTGCTTTTCTGAACATGTAGTAACAAAGAGAACCAAGAGCAAAAGCACTTCATAGATACAGATTTGTCTGAAGGCAACAATATGAACAAAGGTTCTGAGGTGGGAAAGATTTTGTGTAGTCAGGGAGCAAGGTAGGCCATCTGATAGGCATGTTCAGGGAGAGGGGTGCATGAGATCAGGGACAACTGTGAGGTCTTATTCCATAGTAGTTATTTTATAAGTGTAAAGAAATGTCATTTTAACGGGGCAGTGGTAGGACATGGCATTGGACATTTTGGAGTCAAGATCATTTTCCCAACTTAAAGGGAGATGCATTGTGAGAAGAGTGAAAACAGAGATATTAGCTCAGGGATGTTACAGTTGGTAGACTGACACAGGAGCTGGCCTGCACACAACTCTCTTCGGCTACAGGGAGGGACCAGGTGGCCATGGGAGGCTGAGGTCTACTACTGGAGCTGTTCTTGCTGTGGGTAAAGAAAACATTGTTCCTTCCAGTGCTTGCTTCTACTGTGATTTCCTTGGCAACTGTGATGCTAAGATGCAGTAGGGGCAGAAGTGTTCAGATTTCTGCCTTTAGCAACTGGCAACAGATGGTATTTGCTCCACAAAGAATTAGGTTCTACTTCTGCTGAGACACTAACTAGCTAGACACTAACTAGAGACACGAGCTGTGTGAGTCTGCTTCTCAGTTTTGTCACTCACAAAATCACAGTGTTCCAGCTATAATATTCTGTTTTCTGTGAGGATGAAAGATTACTATGCCCAACACCAAAAGCCACTAAGGAAAACTTTCTTTTTATTTAGAGGCCAGATGGAATACCAGCCATTATCTGTGGTTCTCAAAAATTTTACACATTGGACACATTTGCTGAAGAAAACAGATTTATTCTCCATCAGAATTTCTCAACTTTGGGCAGATACTTGTGGGCACTTGCTATACGCCTTGTACGATATTTGATGGTATCCCTGGTCTCGCTCCACAAAGTTGTTTCTAGATGCCAAATGTGTACCCAAAATACTCAAAAGGATGAGAACAACTGGTCCAGCACTATTGTTTTCATCAGTATTAAATAATATACATAAACTTTATTTATCAACAACTCTTTTATAGGTAGGAAAACTAAGATATTGCATGAAAAATAAAATACATTTTTTGTACAGTCAATGTATACAATATAGTAAAAGATGTGAAACTGGGGAGGTGTTTGAACTATTCCACATCTCTAATCAAATACTGTCCCGCTTAAGAGATCAAAAAAATTGACATATTAAAATTAAACATTATTTAATTAAAATAGTGGTAAATGATAATCAAACAGCTTCACAACTCTAAGGAATTTGTATTCATTAACTAGCAAATACTGAGTAAAAATAATTTCAGCTATTATCAAGGCTCTGTTAGTCTTCAGAATAAAATAGAAGAGACTTCCAACTTGGTAGACCCAGTAACTAATGTCATTTGCTTTTAATGTAACGTATCTTAATCATCAAGCTACAGACTTAACAAGAAAATAATGACATTGTCATTTGAAGGTTTTCTAAGGCTACTGCTCAGGCACCCTTAAATTAACAGTAGCAGAAAGAGTCATGGGTCAATCTCCAAAACACATCAAGGAAAGTGCTAGTTTACCGGGCACTTAAAAGATAATGGCAGAACATTTTATTTAAACTTTTGAGATAATGAAACAATACAGACGTGGGAACACTTGTCAATTTTTTTGGAGGTGGTAATAAGATCATTAATTCTTGATACTTATGGCATATTTTAAGGTTTAAAGAATAAAACCAGAGAGCTTATTGAGATATGAAAGTGCACTTGAAGGATGAAAGACTGTACTATAACTTTCATAGGCACAAAGCACCTTGAGTTTCACGGAAGTCCAGTCTATCTTCCCTGCTGATTAGGAAAACTGTAAGTAGGTCACCTGCCAAAGCAGCAGTCTACAAGTGGCTCTTATTTACTACGTAGTTCTCGGGATAAACATGTTTATATTTTGACTGAAGAGTCACATAGATGCCATAAAGATGGCGATTGTATATCACTACTCGGTGAAATTTTTTGCCTTCTTTCATGACTTCTTCATTCTTTTTTTCAGTGGATATAAGTTCTTCTAAAAACTTTGAATCTTCTAAGTACAGTTCATCTCCTGAAAAATATTTTATTTCATAAAGTATTATTTTACAAAATATTTCAATACATGAGTGAGAGACAAATCATGTTTATATCTACTCTATAGATTTGGAACTAGTCTAGTTAATAATGCTAGCTTTACATTAAATGATCTAACTTTATTAGCTTACATCAATCTGTTTGTTTTTAATAACCTCCCTCCCCCCATTTCTATACTTCAAGTTGAGAACTTCATTGAGCACTGATATTGCTTTCATAACAATTCATAGTTTCCTTTTAGTTCATGACTGTATCATGGTTACTCTTCATATCCCTGTAATTTTTGGCGTTTCAATACAGGCTACTCTGATAATTTTTTCTTTGAGACTATGTCTAGTTATTTTTGCCTGTGGAACCTCAGGCTCACATTGCCTGGGGTACCACAGACTCAAGCAATCCCCAGCCTCAGATTCCCAGGTAGCTGGAATTACAGGCGCCCCACCACGCCCAGCTATATTTTTTTGGAATTAGGTCTTGCTACGTGCCCCATGGCCCCGGTCATGGCTTCCTAGGCTGCCGCTTACAGGCATGCGCCACCATGCCCGGCCTGCTCTGGTAAGTTTAAGATTACATTAGATTATCGTTTCTACATCAAAACTGCTAAACTGTCCACCCATAGGCGGAATGACAAATATTACCACTGAGAATAAAGACAGGTAACTATGAAGATAGGTCATAAAATCCACTCTAGTTGCCAAAAATGCTCCATCCTGTGCATGCCCAAAACAGACAACCTACAAGCTCCCTAATTCAAATAAGTGGATACTTTACAAGATCTTATAATTAGAAATTAAAATGCAGAAAAGTGAGATGTGAGAAATCTGTCCATTTAAGAAACTATATTTACATTAATGCACATGTGTATAATTCATAGTGATTTATTAAGAATTTCTGGTTATAGTACATTTATGGCTACTTTATAGATTTTGACCTTATTTAATTAATACTGTCTTAGCATATAAAACAGACCATAACTCATGTCTCTGTGACAACACTGCCATACCGTCTGTGAAGCGTGAATAACTAAAAGTTAAGTGTGAATACTAATAAAAGCATGGTGGTTTACTAATTTACCTGGTAAAAGCTGGACCATCCCATCGGCTGTTAATAAGGTGATCGGCAGCAGTCTTTGCACCCCTTCTAATGCACGATCCAAACAAAATTTGTGCAAGTCAGAAAGAGAGGCAAAATGTTCAAGTCTTCTTAGTTCATAGAATTGTGGAGGGGCCAACCAAATTTTTTTTGACATGAAATTTTCAATAGATTTTGATGGAGATGACCACTGTGGGAAAAAAAAAGGTAGGCTCTCGTAAGGTTTATTCCATAGTCAATGCAAGATTTGAGACTGTTAGATCAGTAACCTAAGGACTAACTGAAAATGTGCAGTTAATTCATAGTGTGTCTGGACCAGATTCCTGCGATAACCTGAAAAGATTTGGTGAGGAGAGCTGAATTGATTCCCTTCAAGTGGATGATTACTGGGATAATAAGTCTGAAAAACAGTAAGTAAGGGGAGAGTGCAAGGGTTGGCCTGGGAGTATTGTTCAACTTAAAGGGAAGACAGGCCGAGAAGGCAAGGCAGTTCTGGTTCCTCCTAAGGGCGGGTTTTAAAATGTTAACTCATGGCAGCAGATTGAGAATTTGGTGTCCATTTGTGCCTCCCAGAAATGGGTGCTTTGGAGAGGTCCCCAAGATATGGTATTGGGCAAAACAAATCCAGGTTCTATGGGGCCTTTAGTAACCAAAATGTAGTGTGATGTATGTCACAGGTTATGGGTAAATATGGGTAAAAACTCAGGTGTGAAAGGAACTTTCAGGAAGGTCAAAGGGTAGACTAGTCACAGCGGTGTAGTAACTGTAGGGTATCAGCCAGACAGTATTTGCCCCTTTAAGTTAAGTGTCCTCACCACTGTGACCCATACTCCTTCCTAAGCTTTCCTTCCATAAACACTTTGATAAAAAAAGAGCTGATTCAATGAAGATGGAATAATCCCAAACAGTCCATTAAGTATCCACTTAAACAGAAGGAAACTGATTTCCATTGATACACATGCCCAAAACCAGGAAGTAAAATTCATTTCTGCCTTAGATGGACTATAGGTCAAAGGTTCACAAACAAGTCTGTATGTGCTTAAATACCCATTGATAAATCTGATAAACTTTGACTCTATGGGTTGAGCAATTTATGTTTCACAAATATCTCAGATTTTGAAGTAGACAAAGGTTACATTTTGAGAAACAGAGCTCATAGGGACACACAATCCCTCAATTATTCCCCTAGGATTCTATATGCTCAGTTCTCTGTGTGTTGAATGATAGGAATAAGATAAAGGGTTGAGTGACAGGTATCAACCCAATTATTTTAACCTGTTCAGATTAATCTAAACCATCAGTTAAAATGATTTATCCTCTATCAGCTATTCGTTGCCTATCAAGCACTGCTCAAAATACTCAAAATATTCTCAATCTTTAGGATAATCTACATATTCTCATTTTATAGATAAGGAAGCTCCTCCAGAAATTCTGGGCTTCAGAGTCTGCAGGAGGTTGAGAGGATGGCACACACTCTAAATATCCCGTTTCCATACTTTGGTATTATAAACGCTTTCGGTCAGGCAAAATTCTTTGTTGTGAGAGGTTGTCCTGTGCACTGAAGGATGCTGAGAAGCATCCCTGAGGTCTCCCCAGGCCAGGCAGACCCTCAGTGGTAACACAGTGTCTCCAGACATTGCCAGGTATATTCAGGGGTTTGTTGGATATATCATTCCCAGTTGAGAATCACTAGTCTAAACAGGTTAAGAACTTTCTACTGGAACCTCCTATTTCAGCCTTAACTAGGATTAGTTCTAGTTCACATTCTCCATCACAAAGTAAACAACAGAGAAGTTGACAAAATTTATGATACCATCATTTTCAGATATTGAAAATGTAGAATTTGTGTGAAAGGGAAAACAAATGAGTTGAGCCCAACTACTGCCCAGGCCTTCCGACTCAAGGTCACTTGCAGGCTGCAGCACAAGGAGGGAAATCAGTGTGGGGTTTTCACTGCACTGAGGAGACAGAGGTCAGAGTTTAGGAAGGCCCATACAGGCCAGAGTTTTGAAGGCAATGTACCTGAGAGCAGAAATCTACAGAGCAGGACTCCAGAAAGCTGTAGAGGGTGCCCTGAGTCTTTACTAAACACTAATCTATACATCATAAGGTGAAATGATATGATACTGGAAAACAATGATTCCTGAGAAAAGGACACTTTCCTATAACTTTAACAATTTCCAGGGCTCACTGAGAGCCATGAATTTTTTTCTTCCAAGAATAGTGGGGAGACCTTGTTCAATATAAAGGACTTTCAGGAGACCCCAGAATGGTCACCCAGCAGCTAAATTAGTCCTAGAACATCCAAGTAGTTAGAGTCACAAAAAAGTAGGGAGAGTTTTTGAAGAAAGTATTTGAAGAAATAAAGAAAGCATGTAAATCATTATAGACTTACTCTAAAACCCGTATATCTCGAAAGGAGCGAATTAATTTTCAGTAACCCAACTTTCTGCCAGGGAAAGCCTAACTTTTAAAAAGGGATATAATAAAGTGTCATAATTGACATAAAATTACAATATCTAACATCTAATAAAAAATTTCAAGACCTCTGACAAACTAGGAAAATGTGACTCAGAGCAAGATGAAAACTCAATCAATAGAAACAAACCCAGAAAAAATCTGAAATGACATTACATTTATGACATTATGAAAGCCATTAAAACCTGGCACAATGTTTTTAAGTATGTTCCATTGGCTCAAGGATATAAAGGAAACGTATGAGAATAGAAAATGTTGAAGAACTAAATGGAACTTATAGAAATGAAAAAATACTGAATGGTATTTACAATAGATCTACAGTACACTGAATAGAAAAAAAAAACAGCAAAGAATCTATTCAAAAATAGGAGAGGAAAAACATTTGAAAAATGAACCAATAGGATGTTATCATGTAGTCCAACATACAAGTTGTTAAGAGTCTTAAAAACTAAGATGAGAAGTATTTGAAGAAACAAACAATGATGTAAATAATTATCAAATTGCCAAACAACAACGAAGGAGAGGAAATGTATAAAGTAGCCATATATAATAAAAAGCCTTCACATTTTATACAGAGGGAAAAAAGTTATGAGCTAAAAGTAGATTTCCTAATGGACAATTATGCAAAGCAGAAATTACCAAAGCAACATCTTTCATTAACATTACCCTAGAATTCTATAGCCAGCCAATATAGCTTTCAAAGAAGAAAATTAAGGCAAAGTATTTTTTGAAAAAATTTACAGGATTCACTGTCAGAAGATAAGCAGGTAATATTAGAGTAAGTTCTTTAGACAAAAAAAATCTACAAATCTAAAATCTATATAAAAGAAGAATATCTGCAGGCAAATTTAAAAGACATTTCCCCCCTCATTTTCATGGTCCTGGTATTCATTTTTAACAGAAATAAAAGCCAAAGGTGTAAAAATAGTATGAAATGCAGCAGAGAAGAAATAGAAATTTGTTGTAAGATCCTAAATGTATAAATTGTAAAATGTATACTGGAAACTCTACAGCAACCACAAAGTAGTACAAGTCAACAATGGAGCTAAAATAGGACTTATGCAAATAATCCAAAAGAACTCAAAGAAAAACAACGGAAAGAACAAATGGGACTTATTAAAACATTAATAGAAAGGTGGTAGATTTTAATCTAACCTAATCAATAATAACGTTAAATATACATTATATAAAACTCCAATTAAAAGGCAGAAATTGTTACACTGGATTAAAAAAGCAAGACTATGTTGCTGCCTACAAGAAACACACTTTAAAAGACAGGCTTAAGTGAAGGATGAAAAGAATATACCATCCCACCTCTAAGCAAAAGACAGGCAGAATGGCTAGATTAGTATTAAAGTAAACTTCAGATTGCAGAATATGGACTATTACCAGTTAAAGATTAGTTCCTAATCATCAAAGGTCAACCTTTCAAACTCGAACATGTGTACAGTCCTACATGTGTACACAGCACTTCACAAAGGAGCTTTGAAATACATAAAGCAAAACGTGATAGAAATGAAGAGAAAAAGACAATCCAGCTATTCATGGACGATTTCAGCATTCCATTCTCAGTACTTGACGAACTAATAAGTGACATAGAAAACCAGAAAAACATCAAAGAGTTTAACCTATTTTTACAAGCAGTCCATCTGTAGAATATCCATTCTTTTTTCAGGAACATTAGCCAAGATAGACCATTTTTTGAAACCATCAAACAAGTCTGGATAAGTTAAAAAAAAGTTTGAAATCATACACGGTATGCTCCAAGAGGAAAGACTCTACACCCGATCTTACCCAAAAGGCCAAGAAGCGATTCTAAGAGGACAGACAAACGGCTGTGGGAGTGAAATGAGGCTGAATCTAAAGCGCTGAATCTAAAGCACCTAATGGGGCGCTGCAGTCACCAGGGATATTCCCAGTGGCCACTGGGGCAACAGTGGCCACTGGGCAACAAGGGACCACTTTACCAAAGTGCTGCCCTTGACCCTCCAGGTTCCAAGCCTGCCCACTTGTAGGCTGTATGCCCAAGGAAGCTAACTAGCCTCTTTAGGCTTGGTGCATTCAGAGGCCCCTGAAGGGCCTTGGCCACCAGCGACGGTCCTCATTCTCCGCTCCAGTGATTCCCGCTCGGTGGCCTACCTGGCAGTCCACCACCTCGGCCGCGTCTGGGTAGACAGGGGGCTCCTGCTGCAGGCAGCACAGGAAGAAGGCCGTGTCGAAGCGGCGGAGGCCCTTGCGCGTGAAGGGCGTGAGCCAAGTGCTCCAGTCGTGCAGGGCCCAGATGTCGGGCGTGCAGTCGAGGTCTGCGCACAGGTGCAGGAAGTGGCGCGGGTCCTTGCGGACGCGGGCGCGCCAGGCTTCCAAGCCCGGCGTCCGCTCGAGGGCGCGGACCGGCGCGGGCGCGGCGGCCGGCGAGTCCCGGGGCCGCAGCAGCAGCACGCCCGCCTCCTCGAAGGTCTCGCGGATGGCGCAGATGCGAAAGGCCACGTCATCGGGCAGCGCCGCGGGGTCCCCGTCGGAGACGTCGGGCAGCACCGGAAAGGAGGCGCGCGACGGTGGCGTGGGGCCCAGGCCGAAGCGCGGCGGCCCGTAGTGGGGCGCGAAGAGGCGCAGCCAGTCCGCCGAGCGGTCGGCCGCGTCCAGCACGCCGCCCGGGAAGACGTGCGCGCCGGGCATGAAGCCTTGGCGCGAGGAGCGCTGCAGCAGCAGCAGCCGGAAGCCCTCGGCGGGCGGCGACGGCGCGGCCGGGCCCGGGCGCGTCCTGCCGGCCGCCAGCATCAGGGTGGCCGCCCGCCGCCAGCTGCTGGGCCCGGGCCGCAGGGGGCCGCTCATGGCGGGCTGCGGCGCGCGGCTTCTGGGCTCCGGGGCCGGGCCGGGCAGGAGCGTCTGGCCACTGGGGCAGCTGCCCCCAGAGGTCCTCGGGACTTGAGGACGGAGGCCGGTCATGCAGGGCGAACCCCTGGCAAGGTGCAGACTGGGCGCCGGGTGAACCCTGCTAGTCCCGCCTTTAAGGCCGCCTGCCAGTGGGCGGGGCGCGGCCAGCCCTCCTTCCCAACCCACTCACTCTCGCGCGAGCAGGACTGTCACCGCCGCCGGCGCCGGCGAGAGAGAGGGCTATGGGGGGGCCGGAAGGAGCCTATAATCTCACCCCAGGACGCTCTGACCCAGCGCCCGAAGGCTTAGGGGCACACGTGACCTGCAGTGGCTGAGCTTTACAGACTCACATCACTGCCACCCCCTCCACCTCTCCCACATGAAACTGGTGGGTGAACCAGATGCCAAATTACAAATTTCTCCACTTCATGAAACCCAGGTGTGAAAGGTCCACCTTGACTTCCCCATCGTCGCTGCTCTCCCACAAGATCATCAATCATGTGTTCTGGACCATATTGTTTGGGCAGCCATAAGTAATCCCTTTAAGCATCGGTGTCATTTGATGATTGCCACTTTCATGGGAGATGTTTAATCCAGGTCTAGAAACTGGAATTTCTTTCCACTGACCCTACTGGTTATAATACTCCCACTTCCAGGAGAAACATTACTATTTCTAAGTCAAAGCCTCTTTAAATCTGTGTCTTTTCTTTTACAACTGCTTATCAGTTACTAATTTCTCCCACAAAAGTGTTAGAATTTATCACACATTCCTATGGTTTTGGATGATAAGTAGACAATACTCTTGGTGAGTCTCATTTGCAAACTATCATTTTTTACGTGGATTATGGGGTATTTCTTGGAGGTGAAACCACAGATGGCACTGCTGATATTTAGATTGCTTTTTATCAGTGTCATTTTCTAAAGGTGCAAATCCCTTTGTTCTCACTGCCTCCCTGAAACAAAGCAGGGCCACATGCTGAGAAAAACAAAGGGAGGACTTCTGTCCTGGTGGGAGGATCTGCTGACTTTCATCTACCCTGAATGCAGACTCCATGTTTGAGAGTCCTTCCTGGACTTCCCCACTCCTTGTGACTCTCTGTTCTGAGATAATCAGTTCAGAATAGTAGTAAGTTGGTGTAAGGTAATTGCAGAGCTACTAGGTACAGGAAGCTGATCAAGGTTATAATGTCAAAAGTCACCCCGATGGCAACATGGTGACTCCATTGGATGGGACTGGATTAGGATGTGCTAAACAAGAAATAGCAAGATCTTAAACTAGAACAGAGGGGGTGAAGTGGGGAGAAGCAAGAGACTTAGGGGGGAGACTAGAGATATAATAGGGTAATTGGTTCCAGAGCAAGGGAAAGCAAGGAGTTAAGATTTTAGCTTTGGAAATAATAGATCCTGGGAGATAAGGAGTGAAAATATTGGTATTACTAAGCACCCACTCTGTGAGCACTAGGAACTTTGTGAGAATTAGTTGTACAATCTTACCAAAAGCCTTACAACTGGAAATAACTTGCCATATTAGATGAGAAACTCCTAATCAGTGAAGAATCATAAAAGAGGACACACTGTTCTCTTCAGTGTAAAATAACTCTTTTATAAGTATGCCACTCCCTGGAGTGCTTGGCAAAGTGGATCTTGTCCAACACAGAAGTCTCCAGAATTGCACACTGCCATGCCAGTCTTACTCAGGACCCTCTGTGCTGATACAGTACCAGTCTACTTCTGTGTCCAGAAATCATACTTCTAACCTCAGTTACCTGCAGTAGCCAAGCACCAGGACAGCAGCAAAGAACAGACTGTACTTAGCAAAATAGTTACAACTACAGTCAAATCTTAATGTGCTCTGCTTGTGGGGGGAACTTGCTATTTGAACATATTACTTACCCACCCGTTGCTATGATTAAGTTCTTGTAAACTTGGCACCTTAACTCAACAGACATTTACTCTCAACATTTCTGTGGATCAAGAATTTGAGAATATCTTAGCTAGACGGTTGTGACTCAGGATTTCCCAGGAGACTGTGTTCAGCCTATCATCAGGCCGAGAAATGAAGGACTGGGGAATCCATTTCCACAAGCACTCACTCACAGGTGGGAGGTCTCAGTTTCTATCTACAGAGGCCTCTCTGTAGGCCTACCTGAATGTCTGAGTTTTGGCAGTTAACTTACCCCAGAGAGAGGGACCCAAGGAAGAGGAAGAAACCATTATGCCTTTTATGACCTAATCTCAGAAGTCTCTTGGTCCTTTCAAGTGTCCTAGTTTAATTCTAGCCAACTCCTTTTGTGGAGGGGATGACACAAAAGTGCCAGGAGGTGTGGACATTGCAGGACACCTGATAATGACTCCATATCAACATTAGGAAAAAATAGGTAAGTTGTAATCTTTGAAAGGTATAGAAAAGATAGAGCATTCAAAATATTCTTTCCCCCTATTATGACTACCATGGCAAAACAAACCAAAAAACAAAAAACCAAAAAGAAGCCCTAAGAAATTCTGGAAATAAACTGGAAAAATTGTGTTATATCTGTCACAAGCAATAAAGAATGAGAAGAAATGTACCAGGAAAAAAAACCCCTCTTACCGTGTAAAAAAATGAACAAGAGATACACAAAGACATTTCACAGTAATTTCTTTAAGGTCACGCTGTTGGCAAGTGTTGGAATTTTGTTTCCAAACCTATTGGTATGTTCTCCAAGTGCCCTGCCCAGCCCTGCTCTGCCAGGGGCCCAGGGCCAGCTTCCCCATGCCTGATGTGCCAGGGCACCCAATCATTCCAAACCAACACTAGCAGTGACCATGCCACTTGGTTACTAGAGTGAGACGGTTTGTTTATAACCATGGCTGCTTCCTAGCCTTAGCTAGTTGCCACTTCCTTTTTCTGTTCTACTGGTTCTATCTTCTCAGTAAGAAATGTCCTTCTTTGACTTACTAGAATATGCATAATGCTGAAAGAAAAACTTATCAAACATGCCACGTTGCTCTTACAGTTCCAAGTGCACTTTTATTTTAGTCTCTTATTCAGTAAACCTGAATTTATTTCTCTTATCCATTATTTATCAAGTTTTCAGTTGAGAAAAAATGTGAACTGCAGGGAGGTCACTTCATTTTGAACTTGGAGACAATCATAGCAAGAAAATCTGTTAATCTTACCTAGCAACCAAGGCATATCACTGGGGTTCAACAAGTCACCTGTAAATGACCAGACACTGCCAGTGTGCAAAGAATCACACATAAAATTAGCTTCTCAAGATGTTTTCTGAGAAGTACTTTAAAGACTCACAACACTTTTTCTCAAAAAAATATATTAATTCCTGGCCAGGCTTGGTGGCGTGCGCCTGTAATCCAAGTGCTGGGAGGCAAGAGGTCAGGGATTGCTTGAGTTCCCGGGTTTGAGACTACCCCGGGTAACATAGCAAGACCTAGTCTCTTTAAAAAAAAGTATGAATTCCTTCAATGTGGCATTCTGGAAAAGGCATAACTATATATGGACAAGTCAGATCAGTGATTACCAGCTTGGCTGGAAAGGATTGATTACCAAAAGACATTTGGTGATGGAATATTCCGGGTCTTGGTAGATTGTGTACATTTGTATGATTGTACGACATAGGATTTGTATATGATTGCACATATTTGTTACGTGAAGCTGGGACCCCAATATGGGCTGTATTAAAATTTAGGCATTGATGGGCATGGTGGTGGGTGCCTGTAAGTGGCAGCCTAGGAAGCTGTGGCGGGGACCAGGGATCACAGTTCGAGTTCTGCTCGGGCAATGGAGCGAGACCTAGTTCCAAAAAAATAGGTGGGCGTGGTGGCATGCGCCTGTAATCCCAGCTACCCGGGAAGCTGAGGCTGGGGATTGCTTGAGTCCAGGGTACCCCCAGGCACTGTGAGCCTGCGGTTCTTTGGGCAAAAATAGCCAGACCTAGTCTCAAAAAACAAAAAACAAAAAACCCCCACAATTTAGGCATTGATGCCATTAACTGTGTCTGAAAAACACAGAGGTAAAAGAGGCCTAAATAGGAAGGGTACTTATACTTTGTTGCAAATTCTGGGTGTGGACCCAGAAGAGAGAATGTATCACCTAGAGGGTTTGTAAAGGGAAATTGGAGTCTTTAGCTTTTAGAAGAAAAAAATAGATAAGGAAAGGAACAGAGACTAGAGGTGAGAGACTTTTGGGGAGAGAAAAGGAGAATGGCAGATGGGTAAAGAGTAGCCCGGGTAACCTGACTGGGCAGAAGCCCCCTGGAAGAGTGAGCTGGTGGTGGCAAGAAGCCATGGTGGCCAGTTGAAGAGAGGCCAGTGTGTAGAGTGTAGAGTGTGGTGCTGCAGCAAGGTGGGATAGTGAACTGGTACCTGGAGATGGCCAGGGATTTGGAAAGCTGATTTGTGGATCAGCAATTGTGGAAAAAGTTTGAAGCACCTTGGAGAAGCACAGCAGCTTGGGACACAGGAGAGAGAAAAAGAAGAGAGAAGATGTTGGAGAAAGAATGGACTTGGCAGAGTGCCTGCCTCAGATTTGGAGGGGCAAAGGGCACCATCATGGAACATGTGTCTTTGGGACCTTTGGGACAAAATGGTGACTGGGGTAAGTTAACTGCAACTTATGGCTTTAAGTGTTGGCGGCCAGACGCAAGTACGAGAAATGAAACTACGAGGAGAGATGGCCCAGCCATAGCCGGGGGTCAAATGGAAGTATGAACCATGAGACAACTTTATTAACAAAAGGGACAGGTATTTATAGACATAGGTCGAAGGCCTGGCAGGGCCTGGTGAAGGTCTGGCGAATTCCATGAAAGATAAGCCATCCTGAGAAACAATTAGCTTTCTAAACAAGGTGTAAATCTGAGGATGTAGAAGGTGGTCTCTAATCCTGGGAAGATCTTCACATTGATAAGGAAAAACCAGGCGTGCCATTTGCTTACATCAAAAGGTCATTCCAGATAGCTCTCCTAGATTTTCCCAGGGGCCATTAACGAAAGAGGTTTTCCTTTATCTCGTCTGGCAAGACTCTTTTGGAATGCAAATGGCGCACAGCTTTTAAGGACTTTGTTTTCCTGTTGAGTTCCCTTGTAAATAAACCTGTTGTTAAACAGCATTTGAGTGGCAACTGCTACCCCCGGGTGGTACGAACCTCAGGGAACCTGGGCTGCAGAAGCCGCATTTTAAATGTGGCCTGTTGATTGGAGGCTTCTGCCACATTTTTGACCGGATTTCTGTTACATTTGTGTATTTTTGCCAAAATTCAGACCTGCACACCTCAGGAGGGCGAATGTTACTGTGTTGAAATATCTCATTAATTTTTTCCATAAGAATGTATAGATTTCAGCCGGGTAGGGTGGCGCGTGCTTATTAGCGCCAGCTTATATAGACTCGCGGCAGGGTTTGGGGATCGCGGTTCAAGTCCCATCGGGGCAACACAGCGAGACCAAGTCCCAAAAAATAGCTGGGCGTGGTGGCGTGCACCTGTAATCCTAGCTACCTGGGAAGCTGAGGCTGGGGATTGCTTGAGTCCATGGTACCATGGGCAACGTGAGCCTGTGTTCCATGGGCAAAAATAGGGAGACCTAGTCTCAAAAAAAAAAAAAAAAGTATAGATTTCAGTTCTATATGAATTGGAATTTTAATGTGAAACCTTGTCTTTGCTATAAAATACCGTCTCTCATTTTGGCAAGTTTCACTAGTATGACCATCAAGCTAATTCTTAGCAGATTTTACTTGTTATAGAATGTTAAGTTTCTCATAGAATATTACTTGTTCCAATTACTTTAAAATGTGTAAAATAGTATGATAACTAATAAAAATAATTTAAAAAAACAGCAGCAGCAGCAGCCAACATTGAGTCCTATGCCTGGAAAAAGTCTTACCTCAGTCTAACAAATTCCTGTAAAACTTGGTGGCTTAAAACAATAGAAATTTATACTTCATACTCTCTGTAGATCAGGAACTTGAAGTACACCCTATTATTATTATCATTATAAAGAAATTAAGATCAGTGAGACTATGGGACTCCTTGAATGAAATATGTCCTGAACTCAGATGTACTGTATTCCTTACTCAGTGTCTTAAACTCAATGCTGCTAAGTTTGGATACAGGGTGCAAGACCTGGAATTCAGCTCCAATAGTGTCTGGCTTTGCTCTTTGGGGGAAGATTCTGAAATGTTACATTTGGCTCTTCCCATAAGTGACCTTAGGTGGTTACCGATAATAGTTTGTTACTCACTTGACCCAGAAACCCTACAAACTCATGCAAATGGAGAGGTTCAAATCTTTATGTTCCTTTTAAGAACACCCAGGTCATCAAGGGCATGCATATCTGAAAAGCCACCATCTGAAAGATGTCACACTGCATAGTAATATAGTATTGCAGGCCATTCTGTTGTAGAATGGTGGAGTTGGTAGGTGTGTCTAGTCAAAGTGAGGGGCTGGACGCAGGGCTGGTGGCCCTTAAAAAGAGTGCTGAATTTTTACTGCACATACTGCAGAGAGGAATGCCAAGCTCAAGGGTTTAGATGCAGATACTCTGGTTATTGAGCACATCCAGGTGAACAAAGCCCCTACTAGAAATTAGAGTTGATGGTCTATAATGAGTCCACAGTGAGACAGTCTT
>PVHY01012373.1:0-44734 GCA_004024945.1 Uropsilus gracilis | reverse complement strand
GTCAACCTGACCAGCCATTGAGCAGGACATTCAGCTCCTTCCTAATCTGTCTGCGCCCTGCCTGAAGTGAAGAAATAGAAAGCAGCAGAACCTGTCTCCAAGAGGGTGCACGAGTTCGCTTTTCCAGCCTGCTACCTGCAGAGAACTACGACCCAGCGGAGTGATGGTTACTAGCTCTCAATTCCCTTCTCTAATAAGACCCTTTCCCCAGATACCTGCTGTATTTCTCGGTCACCTCCTGTTCTCCAGCCAGAGCCTCACGTCATCGCTTTCACTCTCCCTCGCCATATGTGTTCGTATGTAAATATGTACTCATTAAAAAAAAAAAAAGTATAGTAGAAAAGGACAATTCTGTATACCCACCTGAAGTCTGGCCCCGGAAGTTGTCAAAGACAACTTAGAGTAATTTATGCAGAAGGCGTTTTCCCTAGCCTCAACCTCTAGCATAGCTGCCTCTGCAGTGACCTCTTAGGTTCCAAGACCAGGGTTTGAAGTAATTCCTTGGAAGTCTTTGGAGAGAAAGTCAAACAATCACAGTTCAGGTGTAGAAGCTGACTTATGAGCTTCACATTGTTCGTAAACTAGAAAAGAGTGAAATTGCAGTCAACCTGAAGGAACTTTAAAAAAAGTCACAAAGAAGAAAAATATTGTGTTCAAAGAGCTACAGTTACAGATTCAAATTCCTAGTACTTGCTATTCAAAGGGAATTTTAAAAAATTGAAATTTATTAAAACATCAAAAATGAATGCAATGTATTTGCTGTATAGTTTTTGGACTGCATAATCAGAAAACAATTTTCATTTAAAAAATATGATTGCAGATGTATGAACAAAAGGACACAACGCTAATTTATTTTTTATTTCCTTATTTTAATGAGATAACATTGGTTTACAATACTGTGTATGACTGAAGGGAATAAGTTCACGCTTTCTCAGATCTATGTCACCACATCACTCCCACCACCAAACCACCCACAAATTCCAATTTAAAGAAGAGTTGAGGGATAAAGTTTAAATTTAACTGCTTTTGAGAAACTAACATCATTATTTCATCTGAATTTGAATGATTTTAAATTGTTAAACTGTCACTGCTTCTTTTCAGAATTTAACAAAATTTTACAAACTTGACCCTTATAAAACCTCTTGAGGTTCATTGGCCTGGCTAGCTCATGTAATATCTAGAGAACAGGGTCATGGAATCCTACTCAGACACTACCAACTAAAAAGTGAATATAGATGAGGAACTTACTCTTTCACCTAGTTCTATTTTAGATTCTGGAAGAATGCTTGTTTTGGAAGCAAGTGTCTCGTTATTAGAATGCTACTTTACATTCTAAGTTGAAATCTTCCTTTTTTCCACTCAGTGATGTGAGTTCTACCCTCTGGGGCCACAACAATAAATTTAATCCTTCTTCCACATGACAGCCTTGTAGGTATTTGAAGGGAGCTATGAGCCTTCAAGACTTTCTCCTAACTTTCAGCAATGAAATTAGAAATAATTGGAGCAGATCCTTTATCATAGTAGAGAATGCGAAGTATTTATTCTATACCCATTATAAATGATACCTGTATCATACAATATGAATGATATATTACAAATCATTTTATACTATGATCTAATCCTAATTCTGTCTCAATTCACTGAATGACCTTAGCCAGTTAGACTATCAGGCCCCAAGTTTGCTTCAAGGCTAAAAGGGGGAAAGAATATATTTAAAACTCTATTACAAAGTTCAAATGCTAGATGACCAACTATTGTTTTTGTATGACTCCTTATTCAACAATTAAAAAAGTGAAATATAGCCCATCAACCAGGCTTTAAAACTATCTACAATGCCAAACTTCCACTAAGAAAGGCTGAGTATACAAGCAGAAAATGGCCAGAAAATATATTAGGATAGATCTCTGACCTGCCACCTCTGCAGCAAATAATCCAGAAAGCAGTTGCAGCCTCTGTAGCACATGATCCAGAAGAGTCAGAAATTGATCTGTGACTGCCAGCTTTCTCAATATCTGTCTTTGCTCCCAACTCAGGATCAACCAACATAATCAGATATGTTCCTCCAACCATAAAATGCCCAACCGTAAATTATCCTTCTCCTATATTAGCTGCCTGCAGTTCCCCATCTTACCAAGATCCAATTGGAGCATTTATGAATTTCCTTTTTTCCCCCCACCACAGCGTTTTCCCATTTCCTTATCTACCTTTGAATATCTGCCAACTCTAAGTGATGGTGATTTGCTCTACAAAGTTCTGAAGAAATAACCTCTGTTTGCTTTCATTTGGGTAGTCAAGTTTATTACTGTTGTTTTCTAAAGCTTTCATGAGATACCATATGCACTATCATCATGGATCCCAGTCTCTAACTAGATGTGATATACTCTGAGGTCCCTTGTGTCTTACTGCTCAAAAAATTATGCATGCATTAATATGGCAAGTCAGCATGGGCTTTAACTCTGTTCTTTCTGATTTTGAGTTTTTAGTTATTTAGTTTCAATTTGATATGCAGCTTTTGTCATAGGTTCCCATTTGTTTGGTATCTTTGGTCATTCCTTTTCATCCTTTTTAAATCTCTTTTCTTTCTCTGTTTTCTGTTATGTTGTGGAAAAGTATTGTTTATCACAGAGTAGAAGACAGGCATAGGACCTTTATACCTTTTGTTTGACCTCAGTTACGCAATTTTTATTGGCTTGACAATTTGCTATGTGTTACCAAGGCAATGACAAGGTTATCCTTGAATCATGTTATTTTTTTTGTCCTGTGAATTTAATTTTGATTCATAAAATTGTCTCTGGTCTTCTACCTTCCTGAATGTTTAATTTGGAGGTGCTACCACTAAGTTTGGGGTATAAATACAAGTATCTGTAGTAATTCTAACCAAAAAAAGAAAGAATGACAGAAAGTATCATACTTCTAGACTTCATACAATATTACAAAGCTATAATAATCAAAACAGTATGGTAACAAAGACTGATTCAAGGCCGGGCAGTGGCTTGTGCTTGTAAGCTTCAGCCTATGAAGTGATCGGGGCTAGGAATTGCGGTTCGAGTCCCGCCTGGGGCCCATAGCGAGACCTAGTTCCAAAAAATAGCTGGGTGTGGTGGCGCACACCTGTAATCCCAGCTACCTGGGAAGCTGAGGCTGGGGATTGCTTGAGTCTGTGGTACCCCGGGTAACTAGAGCCTGCAGTTCCACAGGCAAAAATAGCAAGACCTAGTCTCAAAAACAAAACAAAACAAAACAAACAAACAAACAAACAAACAAAAAAACAAAGACTGATTCACAGACCAATGGGATAGAATTGAGAAACCATAAATGAGCTCACACCTCTATAGATAGTCAATTCACACAAAGGAACTAAGAATATACAATAAAGGAAAGCCTCTTCAACAAATAGTGTTGAGGAAATCAGACAACTGCATGTAAAAGAATAAAACTAGACCCCTGTCTCAACTTATGCAAAAAAAAAAAAAATCAAGATATATATTCCCATGAGCTAGGTATGAAAGTAACCATAGAATTTAAATCTTGGACCCAAGATGAATTAAAAGGTATGATTAAAAAAAATCCCCCTAAACCCAAGCAAGAACAGTAAGTATTCATAGAAGAATTTGGAGTTTCTTGGGTACGTATTACCCAGGGTTACCTGACCTGTATCAACTTATAAGCATGTTGGTCAAAACCTCAGATGCTAAATCCTGAACGACTCAAACTGTGGATTAATCCAAAGAAGCCCCTATAGGATCATTCTTTCCACAGTAAATCTCAGGATCAAAAATAAAAAACCAAGTCCAGGCACGGTGGCGCTTACCTTTAATTGCATCCTATCAAGTGTGAGGCTGAGGCTAGGAATTGCTTGAGTCCGCGGGTTCGAGACCCACCCTGGAGTTTGAGACCTGCCTGGGGGCAACATAGTGAGACCTAGTCTCAAAAATATAGCTGGGTGTGGTGTTGCATGCCTGTAATCCCAGCTACCTGGGAGGCTGAGGCTGGGGATTACTTGAGTCCGTGGTACCCCAGGCAATGTGAGCTTGTGGTTTCCCAGGCAACAAAGTGAGACCAAGTCTACAAAAAACCAAACAACAACAACAAGCCAAACACCAAAGAAAGAATTGTAAATCTCCTAAAGGCCATGCTTGAAATATTTCTAGTAAACATGGATTGGACTATACGTTAATCATACAAACAAATGAAAATATGAGACTACCAGATGTTTTTGGATAAAGTATGAAATATCTTCCAATAACACTAACGTTTCTACATTTAACTTCATCATTGTTGCTCAGTCTTTTCCTTAGAGTCAACATACCTTTTTTTTCTGATTAGTGAATATCTCCCCATTCCAACTAGTGCCTTCTTCTTTTTTTTTTTTTTTGAGACTAGGTCTTGCTATTTTCGCCCGTGGAATCTCAGGCTCTCGTTGCCCGGGGTACCACAGACTCAAGCAACCCCCAGTCTCAGCTTCCCAGGCAGCTGGGATTACAGGCGCGCGCCACCACGTCCAGCTATTTTTTGGAACTAGGTCTCGCTATGGGCCCCAGGCGGGACTTCAAACCGTGATCCCTAGCCCCGGCCGCTTCATAGGTAACTAATGCCTTTTAGGTTTTCATTTCTTCCTCTGACTGTCATTCTTCAGTTCATTCAATTCATTTCTTATCAAGGAAAGGACTTGGCAGTGGTGTCAGAGAGTTTAGCTAACAGGGTGTCCATTTTTAGTCACAGAAGATTTTCTTCCTCCAAGGGCTGGTTGTATCTTGGTTCCCTGATACTTGGTTCCTTGGTGCTGTGATGCGCCTCTCTCTTCTTCATACTTCCACGAATCCCTGTCTTGTCTAACTGCACATCATTTTCAAACTTCAGACTGTGGTCACCATATTTATCAGAGTGGGGGTTCCATATTTGAAGCCCAGTTGGTCAACTGCTGCAAATGATGCAGATTGGAGAGAAGCAGACCTCTGAGGCAATGTCTTTAGACTGAATGTATTCCCAAAGAGAGGCTTCTTTGACCAGGATGCCTTTAGCTTGGTGAAGGATGGGGTGGTAGTGAGGACCAAGATGCTGAGAGAGTTTGAAGCGCTGCCATGTTAGTGGAATGCCCTGGCATTGTTTCTGCTGATACATCCCAGAAGCCAAAGTCCAAGGGCACCTCAGTACCTCCCACAGATCAGGGTCCATGGTTCTTGCCTCCAGAAATGCTGATTCTAATGCTATTCTTAGATTATCCAAATAGTAGTGTCTAGTCTCAATCTTACAGTTTGTGGAATATGCCATCCATTATTGGACCCCTATGATAAAAATCTTTAGACTGTGTAGTGTTATCAAAAGAGACCATAGGGAGCAATAGGCAATTTTAGTTCTACTTGCACCTACATGGACAAATGACCTTAAAACATCAATCTGTTACTTAAGTAATTTCCCTTCTTCCAGAAAAAGAAATAATTCTTGCAGTCTGTTGGTTATACCCCATTAACTCTAAAATTGAATCTAACAACTTTTGTAGAGTGATGGAACAGACAATTGCCACCTAGGAAAGACACATAGAGGTAGAAATATGTAAAGCTTTGGTTTTGGTTCCATATCATGATCAATATCTTTTTTCTTAGGTCTCTCTATAGCCCTTGGAGGCTGCTTTCTTTGTAGTTTGCCTCAGATTAACATTTTATTCACATTAGTAATAGAACTCCAAGGTTTGTTTGAATACCAACTCTTTAATTCTTAAAAAAATTCTATATAAGTTTGGAAATTTTGACTCAAATGCATACTCTGAAAGGAAACAGTCTTTGATTATTCAGGTACATTTCTGAATAATTCTCAGAAAAATTACTGACTTGTTTATGTTAAAGATCAAAGTAGTCTTTCAATAACAAGAATTACATAAAGAGAAAAGACTTGAAAGAAACTTGTCATTAATTGTTGCAGAAGTTATTAATGATACGACCCCAGCTCGGAAAACAGGTTAGTTTTAACTCATCAGCATGAGCAGTGGTAGACAATTTCATTGCTTTTAATTTCTTATTTGATACTCATAATGATATCTGTGCCGCTGTTAAGACTTCTTCGGTTAATGAAACAGGAAGAGTGCAGTAAGTTATACATTCATCTCCTTAAGGAAAAAGACTCCCTGAGATTGAGACTCATGACCTATGGATATCATCTTCTTGACCTGGGCTGTATAATTGGGGTTCCTAATTATAAAACATCTTACAGGAATCATTGATTGTTACTGTTTGTTGTAGCAAAACAGGACAAACCAGGGACTGGGATTGGCCCAGTTGGAGGGTCTTCACTTGCATGCTTAAAAATGCAGATTTGACTCCAAAGCAGGGACATGGTGAGAAATAATGGTAATCAGATATAGTTACATGTGGAGTAAGAAGAGAAAGAATGATGGGGAAGGGAAAAGGGAGAGAGGGGAGGGAAAATTTATAGACTAGCAGTGGCCAGCTAGCATCTGTCCTATCTCTGATATCCAGAGCAGAGACCGAGGTCCAAGTTAAAGCCTCAAGTGACGAGTGGGCAGTGCATTGCAAATACCCTTCCTTAATAACACTTTAACTGCCACAGTGCCAGCAGTTCTACAGCCAAAAGCCCCAGCTCAGCTTCTTTTTCCCATAAGCCCTCACTCAGAAGGGGAGTCTGTAAAGCTCTACCTTCTACCATAGAGGTGGCTATGAGTGCCACTCATGGCCTCAGAGACTGCTTCTCAATGTTCCTCTTACAATAGTGGTCATTATGTTGGTTCCTTTTATTCTATCTGGAGTCTTAAATACTTCTGTGTAGTTGATCAGTCATCAGATGATTGCCATGATGATGCAACAATAAAGGTCAAGAAGATCTCACATTACAGTTAATTATTGGGATGATTCGATAACTCCAAATAGTAAACCTATGAATCTTTAGCTTCCCTTGAATTGATCAAACTCCTGAAAGTGAGAGAATGACCAGAAAAGGAATTGAGAAACTGAATATTCAAACAGGCTGTGGTTAGACAATACTTAACAATATGATTTGCCCCACAATTTATGCAAAAGTTGATTTAGGATAGTTATGATTTGGACATGACCCTGGCACTTCCCCATCTCTCCCCCTTCATGCTCAATCAAAGATCCCTATGCTTATATCCCAGTACACGGTTTTTTTTTTCCATCTTAAAATTCAGAAAATAAAATGTATGATTCTTCTTATAATAGTACATAAGATGAATTTTCCTGATTAAAAAATATGTCATAAAAGATATATAAGCAGTTGTGGAAATAAAGACTACTGAAATGAGAATAAACAATTTTATTCAAGTTTGACATAGGGAAGAATTTAGCTAACATGTATTTGGCAGGGAGTCAGAGACAGGCAGAGTAGTGGAAAAGGCTTATAGTGAAGACTATAAGAGTGACAGGAAGACTTTAGAAATTGGGGTGGAAGCTAGTTTGAATAACTAGAAATGGGGCATCTTATGGTTTGGGGAGCATGTCCACTTCATATTTAGACCACTCAGAAAGAGCTAAAAAAGATATTTTTGATAGATAAGGGATTCTAGGTTGAGTTTTTTGCCCTCTGTACATTTAAGAGACTCAACTTTATTGCTTACATGTTTCTAATGAGAAATATGATGTCATCCTTATTTTTGTTTCTCTGTATGCGATGTCTTTCCTCTATGGTTGCTTGTAAGATTTTTCTTTACAAGGGAAATGGACAATTTGGTCATGGACAATTTGCTTTTCATATACTTTGATCTAATGTTCTTCATGTTCCTTGTGTTTGAGGTTTTTTTAACTTCTGAAAGGCAGGTTTGTGGGTAAAGGAGGATTAAATTAGTGATTGGAGCTTGTGGTAGTTCTCTTTATTCACTATTAATTCAATGTCAAAGTAATAAGCGATTGGTTAAGATCACAGGTAGAAGAAGAGATGTTGGACATGAGAAAAGGTATAAAGTTGTCATCTAGGTGGTTAGGAGAATCATTGGTGCCGGAAAAAGTAATATGGTGTTCAGTCATCCTTAAGGACTCATTTAAAATTAGTGACCATGAATTTAAAGTCAGCGTAGTTGAGTGTTTTTCTCCTTTCAGTTTTAGCTGCAAGGGTGTGGGTACAGAATAGTGTTAGGATGGCTAGGATTGACGTTTTCCCAAGTGTAGGATTGCAGTTTTTCAAAGTGTTACCATAACTCAGAGGGAAAGGGAGTTGCCATGAATGCAAATATGAGTATTTGATTGCCCATTGAGTGTGTGTATATATATATATATATACATATATATATAATAAATCAACCTTTCTCTGAGTGTAAACTATTACATAGTGGTTCTTTGCATCTCAAAGGCATTACTTTTAGATGTGGATTTGCTGAGTCACTTATATGTGTGTTTGAAGAGGACAAAACCTTCTAAAAGAATTGGCCTTACTGGACCAAATCAATTATTTTCGAATGAAATGCTTCGTATACTTTTACATAGTTCTGTGTATCTCCCCTCCATTAGAGTATTCACTCTCACACTAAATTCCCAGTACTCCTTAAATTACAGGCATGTCGAACTTCTTCCTATCCCTTGCATTTGTGACACGTCTTTGCATCCCTAGCTCCCTCTGCTCTAACCTCCTACTTACTCATCTTGCTTTTCAGCTTTTCTGAGTAACTCAAATATTCCTGTAAGCTTAGTATCTAATTAGTATCCTTAATTCTTAGACTTATGAATTTTAATTTTGCATGTGTTGTTCATAGCTGTTACTATGCAGTGTCTTCCTGAGGACAGGGTCTCTGCCTGTTTTCAGCCCTTATTGAACTGACACAGTTTCTGGTATAGTGGTAGGTGATGATCAACATTTTTGGATGAATTAACGGATGAAAGCAACTAAGTGTGACAATGTGAAGCGTGGGGCGACACCATCTTTTTTTTAGAGAATTTAGAAGAAACTGCGGGTTCATGCCCACTCTCCTGAGCCTTGCTGGGAAACCTGCAGAGCAAACACCACGCGGAGAGAAGGATAAACATAGGCTTCTTAATCGACTACGCCCCTGTTAGACTTTGGAGGCGCCTGCGCTCGCTCTCCCCGGATATACGCAAGGGAGCGGGGCGGGGCTCCCGTAACCCAGGCAACATTCCGGAAGCCGCGGGCTCCGTTAATCTGTGGCGGGTCGCGCGTTTCTGGACCTGAAGTTTGGTCTTGGTGGAGGCGGCGTTCGGGAAAACAATAAGGCAGGTTGCGATGCTTGAACCGAGGCCTGCAGCCGTAGCCCCGCCGAATCTTAAGGACAGGGCTACAGGGCGGGAGAACAGTTGTTGCTTCTCCTTTTCTGTAACCTGACGATCTAGGCGCCTGGGTAGAGGGTTCTTACCACAGAGAGTGCAGCGATGGCTCTTTGTGTTTTACTAAAGTCTTTGCGTGTCAGGAAGCGTGTTTACATGTGTTTAGTCTAGGGCCCTTTCACCCCTTCCTCAAAGAGCACCCTAAGTGTGCGCGTGCGCACCGCTGTCGGGCGCTTCTGCACAGGGTTAGAAATCATCCAACAATTTACAGCCTAGCAAGAGAGACAGAATACCCTGCTTCCGTGGGGATGGGAAGGGTCTTTTAAGTCGATTGAATGGTCAGGAAAGAGCTTATCTGAAGGGGGATGCACGAATAAATTTTGAGGAGAGTTAACACAGAGAAGAAAGGGCATTACAAAACAAGCTTAAAGAATGGTTGGAAAGATCTGTGAAGATGAGAACTTTGTTTTAGTATGTGTAGTATATGTGATAGGATAAAAGACTGGAAAGAAAGGTCAGCGGCCACGTAGGGGAGAGGGTCTGAGTGCCAGGCTCAGTTGGATTCCTCTCTACAGGGGGGTAACCTCTATCTTTGAGGAAGGAGTTAAAGGGTTGAGAACTGTTCTCTTCATATATCTTAGTAGGATTGATTAAGAGAACAGTGTTTGGAAAAAGGTCTTGTTTCCCTGTGATCAGTTTTTTACTAGAGTGGGAATGGATTTGCCAAATTTCATCTTGTTTTCACTGTACAATGGCTTCCTTATAGGTCTTTAGGATAGTGTTTAAATTGCAGTGATTCACAAGGTCTGTAGTCTGGCCTCTGCCTTTGCTTTTATACTTTTTCAAGTCTCTAAGATTCACAACTTTGTTAGTGGAGGTGAACTTTTTGAACTCTTTGTGAATGTCCTTTCCTCTACCTGGAACATTCTTGCTCCCACTTCTTTTATTCTTATTTTAGTTTTCAGAAAGCCTAAACATTTTGGGGGACACTTATAGGGAAAGACTTGGCCTTTTCTTGCTGTGTAGAGTTAGTTAGTAGTTAGAAGTTAGTACTTCATAACACACCTAATTCACCTTTTTCATTACCCTTTTCTTGCTCTTACTTAATTTTGATCTTTCCATTGCTCTAAGATCCCTCAAAGTGCAGACTGTTCTACTTTCTTGCTGCCTGACTCTTGGCAGGTGCTTTCAAAATATTTGTTGAAATAACAGATGGATGAAACTGAATGAGCAGATGAGTGAAAGGAAGATCCGTTAGGAGAAATAATGGGGGCCTGGGCAAAAAACATTTGTAGTAAGATTAAAAAAGGGACAGATGAGCAAAATCTTTCAGAGAAAGAATGAATAGAATCTGATATCTGATACTGTTTGAAAAAAAGAAGGAACAGAAGTTGATACTCATACTCCAGAGCCTTAGTTATGGTAATTGTGTAAATTCAGCTTAATTCAGCAGATACTTATTGAGCAAACCAGTTACCTACAAGAATTAGAAATTAGTGGGAAGGACATGGGGATGTTAAGTTGTATTTTGACTACACTGTAAGTGAGATATTTGGGAAATGTTCACAGAAGGCAGATAGAGATGAGCATTTGGTGTTTTGAAGAGAGGTTTGAATCATTTTGGGATCATTCTTACCCTGTGTTTTTGTGCACAATGCATTCTTTGCTCCAAGGATCTCTGTGAACACTGCTGATGATCTAGAAAGTAAGTTTCATAAGTTCTTATACCCCATTAGGCCTATTTAATCTTGTGCTCCTGTGCCTGTGCTGACAGCCCTGTCTGTGGTAGACTCTCAGAAACAGGTATTGGATGAAGAAAGACTGTGTAGGGGGAAGACAAGAAAACTGGGATAGAGCTCAGTAAAGACCCTTGATTCTGTAGTGTGTGACAAGGGACCAACAGAACATGCAAAGAAAAGGAGAAAAGACTTAGAGAAACCAGAAAAGCATATCATGTAGTTCAAGAAGAAGCAAGGGCTTCCAGGAATTATAATTTGTAGGGCTAGAAAAGGTCTGAGAAATAAGAGGCGACCTATAATTTCAGCAGTTAGGAAACTATAGGTAGTTTAGATTTTTTTCCAAGCAGGCCTAGATGATCTGAGGGGTACTAATTTTGTTATTTGCTATCTCTGTACTAGAAACCATTAGGATATCTTTATAGTGTCAGTGTTTTAACATGTGAATGAGAGCTTGCAGATGATATGTTTGTGTAAGTGGCATGAAATTCCTTTGTTAGACTACAGAGTTTGATCCTTGTTGAAGAAAAGTATGATCACTGTTATTGGTGTTGATTTCCCCTTTAGCTCTGCAGAGTAAATTAGAAATTAAGTGGTTAAAGAGAAGTCTCTTTACACAAGAAATCTTTTAACTGATATTTTCCATATATTTTATAGCAAATATATTGAGACATAACTCACATCATAAAATTTGCCCCTTTAATTGTACAACTCACAGGCTTTTGGGACAGCCACAGAGTTGTGCCACTGTCATATCTAATTCCATTACATTTCATCACACCATAAAGAAACTCCCTGTCTGTTCACAATCACTCTCGATTTGCTCCTCCATGTAGGCTGTGCCAACTGCGAATCTGCTTTTTGTCTCTGGGCATGTCATGTAAGTGGATTCATTCAATAGATGGCATTTGGTGTCTTCTAATAGCACAATATTCTCAAGGTTTATCCATGTTATGGCATAAAGGATTTTATTCCTTGTATTGCCACCTATTCTATTGTGTGGTTACAATATATTGTATTATCCATTCAACTAATGGACATTTGTGATGTTGCCACTTTACTAAGAATAATGATGCTATGAACACCAGGTATGAATTTTGCACATGGATTTTGGACATTTGTTTTCAGTTATCTTGGGACTTTGGACTAGAAGTTCTGGGTCATATAGTAACTAACTTTTTCAGAAACTTTTCAGAAATAGCTAAGTCCCTTTACAATCCCATTAGCAATAAATAAGGATTTTAATTTCTCCACATTCTTGCCAATGTGTGTTATTCCTTAGGATTTTTTTTTTTTAATACTAAAACCATCCTAATGAATGTGAAGTGGCATTTCATTGCGTCTTAGATTCATATTCCCCCAGTGACTGATGATGTTGAGCCTTTTTTCTCATGCGTTTTGACCATTTGTAGTATCCTCTTTGGAGAAATGTTGGTCCAAGTCCCGTAGCTGTTTAATTGGATTATTTGTATTTTTGTTGAGCTGTAAGATTTTTAAAAATATTTTCTAGGTACAAGTTCCTTATGAATATGGAATATGATTGCATGTATTTCTCCCATTCTCTTGGTTGTCTTTCCACTTTATCCTTTGAAGCAGATAAATTTTTCACTTTGATGGAGTCTTTTTATCCTTTAGTTGCTTGTGTATATTTCAGAGACCATTGCTTAACTTGAGGGTCAAAGAGATATTCTTACAGGAGTTTTGTACTTTTAGCTCTTACATTTAAGCCAGTGATTCATTTTAATTTTTACATATGTTGTGAGATAGGAGTTTTAATTTATTCTTTTTCATATGGATATCCAGTTGCTCCAGCATCATTACTTGAAAAGTCTGTGCTTGAATTATTTCATGGTACCCTGTTGAAACTGACCGTAAATGTGTGGTTTGTTTTGAACTTAGTTTTGTTTTCCATGTCCATGTCTTTTTTAGTGGTTCTTTGTGTTTCTGTCATAAACTATATGGCTCACGGTATCAATAATCACATCCATTTAGTGTTGTGTGAAAAATAGTATTAGAAAGGCTATACCTCACATGCTCTTTAAATTTTTGGCATCTTTATTTTAAGGTAAGCATATGTGTACCTGTAGTGATTTTGAGTGACAGAGTGCTTATAAAGGAACAGTGACCCCTTGCTCTTCTCCTCTTACATTGATATTGTTAGCATGTGACTAAATGTTATGAGTATAAGCTTTCTAATTATT
This sequence comes from Uropsilus gracilis, assembly GCA_004024945.1. Taxonomy (NCBI): domain Eukaryota; kingdom Metazoa; phylum Chordata; class Mammalia; order Eulipotyphla; family Talpidae; genus Uropsilus; species Uropsilus gracilis. The sequence goes on along the minus strand of PVHY01012373.1, from coordinate 31,558 downwards.
GTGTCATGAAAGATCTATACTTTGGTAGCTTCTTTCATTATGCTTCAACTTTCCTTCTGTTGTTTTAGAATTTGTTTTCCTAGATGTTTTGACCCCTTCTGGTGATGCTTAGTCATTGCTTTTTCTTGTATTTAAAATTTTTGAAATAATTATTACTTCTAGATGTCATTGGTAAGAGTGAACCGTTATGGTCCCTGGGCTGGAGGAAGGAAGACACTGAAAGTAAAGAAGAAGAAAACACCAGTGAAGCAAGAATGGGATGTAAGTCCAGGTGGAAAATAAGCAATGTAACATTACTCTGGAGGAGTATATGTGATGACATGGCCCTGGTCACTCAGGGCGGTACTGTAAATGGGGCCCACCATGCTATAGGGTAGGATGATTTTCTTGGCATGTTATAGCCTAGACCTTGGTGGAAGAACAGAATCCTTTGGGAGAGTTTTTTAGAATACACATGTTGAGACAGTAACCTCTACCTCCTTGAAGAGTTGGAAATTTAAAGGAGCAGCAGCGGTGGTATGAGGGGGTCTTTTTAAAAAAAATCCCCTTCACATTTGCTTTGAGAATTTATTACTTTAATTCAGCTAACTAAGCTGTGCCACTGAAGTCTGACCTTTTGGTATACTTTTTAAAGGTTTTCCCATTATCATCTTGAGTGATTTTTGGGCTTTCTTTCTATCCTTTTAGTTGTTTGTTGCATACTTCCAGAGGCTGACCCATTTCAGTATAAAAGTTCTCTTAAGATATAAGACAAGTCTCCAATACCAGGGATATCTGATCCCTGGCTCTTGCCCTGACTGTGGCTTGTTTTAAAAGATTTAAAAAAGATTTTGACCTTTTGCAGCTCCATGCTTTGACTTGGACCATGAAACCTTTAGGTGTGTTTATTTTCTCTTGCGGAGAGTAACCTGTCAGACTAGTTTGCATCTCAGGGATTCATTTGGACATGAATGAACCTTCTGGGTTATGACCAACCTCCTTAGCCAGATATCCTGCCCAAACTAACGGCCTTTGGAAGTGGAACAGGGAAATTTCTCTGGTTAGATTTTGTTGTCATCTGCTTGCCTCTAAAATATTGAAGAAGTGATTAAAAGGTAATAAAAGTGATGAATAAAAAGGTGTGGTACCATAAATATCATCCCCTTCAGCCTTCAAAGTGGTTAGTTTGGGAAGTTTAATATTCTGATATGCTGTTATTGCTGGAAGCATAATTGAAACCTGTCATTCAAAATTGCATTCCAAATCCTTTCCTCCTTTATCTTTTATTATCTCTACTCAATGTTGGGAAGATCTCTGGTTTTGAAGTTTAAACTAAACTTGAAAATAATTATAAATCGTGAAATGAATGATAAAAGGAGGGAGAAGAAACCAAACTGAATAGTACTGGTTTGATAAAAATGGTGAGACATTTTCCAAATGGCTTGTAAATTAGATTTGAAGACACTTTCAAAAGGAAATAATTTTAAGTGGTAGAAGTATTCTATTTTCTCCTATGAAATTGTATTTTCTTCCCTAATTCCAAATTTATTATTTATTCATGTCTGAATTTTATTATAATTATTAAGACCATTTCTCATGATCTTATGGTTCTTTCTTAAATAACTTTTCTTAAAATTATACTTTTCTAAATTAATATGAAAAGAATAGTAGTTTTGGTAGAAAAAGCCTTGAACTAAATATAAACTATGACCAAAAATTTTATTGTCTGAATACTTCAGAAGCTTTTTCTTGGAGTAAGCCGTTATATTTCATTTAGAAGCAAAACTCTAATCTGTTTTTTTCTTGCCTTACCAAATTGGTACAACAAAATGACTCAAGTCATTCTGGAAAGGGCCAAATCACAGGCTAATGTTACTTAACTTTGTGCAGGCTGTGCATTGTGCTGTTGCAATGGGTCCTGTTTACATGGTCAAAGATGTTACTGGTAGGAGCTGTGCCATGTGATAGTCCTGCCAGGTTGGTTTAAGTGACTTACTTAATTTTACTTAAGTGGCTATTTCTACATTTTATGAAATTCTATATTGCACTCAAACTTCATTTCTCATGATAGGTGCTATGCTTAAGGGGTTTGCATGGATACAAATAAACCTTTCTGTAGTGTTCACACTTTATTTGTTAGGAATTTTTAGAGTTGTCTCATTTCATGGAATGTTATTTGAAAAGCACAACCTGAGCTAAATTTCCTCATTGTAAATTATATACTACCCATTATTTTAATGTAATATGTGCTTCCTGGTGAATTTATTGTTTGTTTTCTGTAAGACCCCTAAAAATATACAAAATCACTCTAAAATACCTGAAAGTAGTTCATGTTAATATTGAAATTGAGAGCACTGATTCCTGGAAAAACTTATTCCTCCTAGGCTCTTGAATCTATTTTCATACTAATATTTTCTAAGAAACTAAAAAAAAAAAATTATCCCTTTAATTGAATATCCTTGGGATCCTTCCCATCAGCATTCACCTTTGTAGCGCACCCACCACCAAATCACCCATAGTCCACCCTCCATAAATCATTGTGTTTCTTTCTCTCTTTGGTCTTACCTACTTGCCATTCTCTCTCCCTTCTGGGTGCTTCAGTTATGTGGTCAACTATCAAGGCTAAAAGTTTAAGTTGAACTTTATCCTTTATCTAACACTTAGTTTATCTTTTTTTTTTTTTTTTAAAGAAATTTCATCTTTTTTTTTGCAGAATACTGTGAATGATCTAACAGTACACCGGGCAACTCCTGAAGACCTGGTATGTTTATTATAAAAAGTTATTTAATTTTTTATTTGGTGTTTGATTTCTAGGACATCCTGATTTTGCCTAGGAGTATTGATTACCATATATTAGAATTTCATTGGATAAGTTTGATTTACAGTTAGTAAGTTTGAAGGCTTTTTGGTGATACCCAACAGTTATCACCTCTGATCTGTTGTTGTACTTAATACCTACTACATAGAGTATATGCATGCCATTTATCTTTATATGAATATGTCCAGTTTCCCTCAGCAGATTGTCACTGTTTTTGCAGAGTAGGGACTCTATTTTATACATGTTTGTGGAACTAAGAATTTTAATTTCATCCAGTATTGTTGAAAATAATAATGGTGCTCTACTGACTTAAATTTTTTGATTATGAAAAATTTCAAACTTGTATGAAAGTGGGACAAAAGTATAAGGAGCTCCTATAAACTATTCACTCAGACGTAATAGTTATTAAAATTTTTCCATAGTTGTTTCCTTTTTCTACCTTTTCTGAAACAGAAATCATTAAAGCAAATCGTAGAGAATATGTCATTTTGTGCCTACATATTTAATAGTGCACTTAAAAAAATATATGAACATTTTCTTATATAATGGTAATGGCATTACATATAACGAAAGTAACCATTTTTTTGGTATTACCTAATTTGCATTCATGTTTTATATTTCCCTATTACCTCAAAATAGTGTCTCATAAATATCTTCATTTGCTTTCTTGTGAATCAGAGTTCTTATATGGTATTTGGTTGTTAATTTCTTAATGGGCTGATTGGACATGGTGAAAACTCAGAAAGGTACTCAGTATGTTTTATCAGATGCCATACATATTCATATTCTGAATACTGAAGTGCTTGTAAAGCTTTGATTTTGATTCCTTAGCCACCTCTTTGAACTCCTCCCTTCTGACATTAGCTATGGCTCATATCTCTTCCAGTGCTTTAGGAATTCCATTTCCCTGGAGTCTGCATCTTAGTGACCCACTTCCACATGTAGCCATTGCAGGGCTATAAAAACACAGCATTGTTAGTTTTTGGTTGTGATGCGAACATCAGGGAATGAGTGTGTCTTTGCCAAAGATAACTCAGTGGGTTTTGTACTTTTTACATTTTGTGTTCATTTTGTATGTATACATTTGTGTATATATATGTGTCTGTGTATCTGTGTGTGTATTTCAACAGTTTTTAACAAAACAGTGTTTAACTTTGTTGTGTGGGATGTGTTGTTATTGTTTTATCTTCTATACTCTTTAAAAATGTTTGTTTTGATTCACTATTACCTTACTACTCTTTTAATGAGTCCCAAACTTTATTATTTTTTGTTTTTTTTAGACTAGGTCTCACTATTTTTGCCCATGGAACTGCAGGCTCATGTTGCCTGGGGTACCACAAACTCAAGCAATCCCCAGCCTCAGCTTCCCAGGTAGCTGGGATTACAGGCGCACGCCACCACGCCTAGCTATTTTTTTGGAACTAGGTTTCGCTATGGGCCCCAGGCGGGACTCAAACCGCGATCCCTAGCCCCAGCCACTTCATTGGCTGAAGCTTACAGGTACGAGCCACCATGCCTGGCCCAATGACTCCCAAACTTTAGTTTGAGTAAGCACTAGTTTACTGTATGGTCTTTTAGAAAGGAAGTAGAAATCAATATTCCTTTCATTTTGCCTCTTTGTTCTAGTTATAGATACCTTTTTAAAAGTCATTTTTAAAAATTTTGAGGAGTATAAAATTTTGACTGTATGGACATATAAGTATATATGTTAGACTGGAAAAATAATAAAAGATGAAATGATGGTGGCCCCAGTATTTGAAAAAGCACATTCTTTGTTTCTGAAGCACTCTCTTATTATGTTTTTCTTCCATATAGATACGACGTCATGAAATACACAAATCAAAGAATAGAGCATTAGTGCACTGGGAACTCCAAGAAAAAGCATTGAGGAGAAAGTGGAGGAAGCAGAAACCAGAAGTTTCCAATCTTGAGAAAAGGAGATTATCTATCATGAAGGAGGTAATGCTCAGACATATTGTCTGTTGAGTTAGAGAGAAAAAGATAAATAGATTTCTTTTTTCCACCAGTTTTGAGTCACACTGAAGAAGCTTATAATTACTGCCTCCTTCTAGAATGATCAAGAAAACAGCAGAGTAACTATGAGAGTCTAGTTTGTTGTTTTGAATTCTTGCTCCACATCTTATGAGATGTGTGACCTTAAGCAAAATATTATCTCAATCTGAACTTTCTTATGGGAATATCTTTACTTATCTGATTGTATTGCTATGTAATTTTAGTGATATAGTACAATAAAGTGATTATGTCACATAATTTGTGACTTTTATATCTATAAATACACACGTACACACACCTATAAATTGCTGTGATAGTTTAACAACTATGCTGAGAGATAGCTGTGCAGAAAAAATGCTGTTTGCATCTCTAACAGATAAATTAATAAGCCATTTGTCTTTTTTATTTTTATTTATTTTTTTAATTAAAAATTTTTTTGTGGAAAGAAAGCAAGTTACATAGATAGGTATACATATTACTATACCATAATTGCAAAATTATAACCATGCAAAATAATATATTATTTACTGATGTGTGATTTAAAAGTTTCAAATACCACTGGAATGGCAAACATCAAATCCAGTGTACTGATTATTATTTCTGGAAATGTATAATGGGGAATAGGATAGAAGAGATACCACAGAGATTATCAACTATCTCTGTGATGGTTGTTTATTTTTTTTAAATTTAATTTGAATTTTTAAAAATTTACATATATATGTGTATTTATATTTATATTACATTATTGTGTACCCCGGGGCTTTCCCACTTCCCTAATACCTGCTAACCATCCTACTCTTTTGTGCCCTTTGCTTCCCCCGCATTCTTCCCCCCTCCTCCTCTCTCACTCCATTGTTCAGTCCCATTGGTTGTTTTTATTCTTTTCTTATTCATTTGTTTTTCCCTTCCCTCTAACCATGATATAAGTGAGACCGTCCTGTATTTCTCTTTTTCTTTTTGGCTTATTTCTGCTAATATGAGTCTTTCTAGTTTCATCCAAGTTGCTGTGAATGATATATGTTTGTCCTCCTTTAGTGATGCGTAGTATTCCATCATGTACATCTACCACGTTTTTTTCAGCCAATCGTTGGTTTTGGGGCATTTGGTTTGTTTCCAAATCTTGGCAATTATAAACAGAGCTGCAATAAACATGCGTGTACAGGTGTCCTCGCCATTTGTCTTTGACTTAATCTTTTGCCAGATATAGTTAATGTATTTGAACAAGTAACAATATGGAAAACAAGAGGAAACTACAGAAAAAATCCTTCTATTTGTTGTAAAAGAAAAGAAGCCTGTCTTTAGTTTTGCTTTTTGTTCAGTTGAAGCTTGTGGTATGTGACTGTCTAGGTCACATTTCATTCTAGCTTTAAGTAATACTGTCTTTTGGGCAATTAAGTCTTGATATTATAGAGTAATGGGAAGAATTTTGTCTTTCAAATGTTTACTTGAGCTTGTCAAAAGAACTGTGACTAGAGAAAGAATAGTTCTTTACAGGTGAGTACAGTATATGGTAATTTACAGTGAAAGGCTGAAGAACACAGCTCTCATAAGGATAAAGGCAACCCTTTTGAGGTGACTCTGGACTTATATTCTTCCCAGGACATTCTTACTCATGTCCTGAATTTCTTTGAGTAATAGAATAAATAGGGATTGAAAGAATAAGTAATAGAATAAATAGGGATTGAAAGAAGAGTGATGAAGAGAATGAGTGGCATTTCTCTGCCATCTTTTTGTGATGTCACTTGGACCATAGTAAAGTAGTTTTCAACTCAAAGTGCACATTGCAGGGTGTCAGGATGGCCGAGTGGTCTAAGGCGCCAGACTCAAGCTCTGTCTTCAAAGTGCACATTGCAATCAACCAGAGATGAGAACTTCCTTGGCAAAACAAAACAAAACAAAACAACAAACAAAACTTTATCTGGATCCAGACATTTATATCAAGATTTCCTGACTTAGTGGGCCTGGGAAATGGCCCTCTTACTTCCTTTTTAGGTTGTTCCTATGTAATTTAAATATGCTGTCAGGATTGGGAAACTCTGCTGTTATTGGGATTCAGGGTTTCCATTTGACAGTGTATCTTGGAAGTTATTATGTATCAGTACTTAGAAATTTACCTTTTCTCTTTAATGATCAGGTAAGTATATAGATTTGTTGCTGTTTATCTCATGCTTTATTTGTAGACATTAAGAAGTGTCTGAGTGTAGCTTAAGCTTCTGGGAAAATGAATACTCCAAAACTCAGTGGTTTGAATAAAATGGAAATTGTTTTTATATTGTGAAAGTGCAGTGGTAAATGGTAGTTGGTAGCAGCTCTGCAGTATTCACTATGGGATTTCCATCTCTGCATTCAGGTCTAGTCCAGTCTCCCTTAGCTGAAACCTAGCCAACAGGAAATGAGAGTGGGTATGCTACTCCTTTTAATATCACCCTGAGATTTTGGCTTATATCCCAGTGTCCTGAAATTCATCATTTAACCATTCCCATTTGTAAAGATGGTTGGTGAGTCTACCTATGTACTTGACTAAAATTTGGGATTTCCATAGTTAAAAGGAAAAATGGAAAAAAAGCATTTTGGTAGATAAGTGACATTGTCTTCCATCCACAGATGGTTTCCTGTTTTGCCATAATAAATAATGTAATGTTAGATACATACTATGTATCCTTGCAAATGTGTTTGGGTACTTGATATTTGTTGGATAAGTACTTAAAGGTGGAATTACTGAGTGAAAATAAATTTCACATCTTTGTAATCCCCAGGGTTCGCCCACCACCTTCCCTCCCTGACTGTTCCCACCCTCTCCTGCTCTCCCACCCCTGAGTTGTATACTTCAGTTTGGTTGTTAGCTTGTTTTGACTTTTCCTCATGGATTTTTGTTTATTTTTCTTATGTCCCATATATTAGTGAAACCATTTGGTTTCTTTTTCTTTCTGACTTGTTTCTGCTAATATGATTTCTTCTAAGTACATCCATGTTATCATAAAATCATCAATTTGTCATTTTTAATTGATGAGTAATATTCCATTGTGTATATGTACCACATCTTTTTCATCCAGTCCTCTGTCTTGGGACATTTGGTTTGTTTTCATGTTCCTGCAATTATAAATAGTGCTGCAGTAAACATCCGGGCACAGGTGTCCTTTATAGAAGCATTGAGGTCTCCTTTGGGTAGATTCCCAGAAGAGCAATTGCTGGGTTAAATGGTAGTTTCATTTCCCTCAGTTTGAGGGTTCTCCACACAGCTTTCCATAGTGGCTGAACCAGTTTACATTCCCACCAGCAGTGTCAGAGTGTTCCTTTCTCTCCACAGCCATGCCAGCACCTGTTGTTGCCTGTTTTTTGGATGTGGGCCATTCTTACTGGTGTAAGATGGTATCTCATTGTGGTTTTGATTTGCATTTCTCTGATTACTAGTGACATTGAGCATTTTTTCATGTGCCTTTGTACTTCCTCTTTGGAGAAGTGTCTTTTTAGTTCTCCCCATTTTTTAACTGATTTTTTTCTTTGATTTTGTTAAGTTGCGTGAGTTCTTTGTGTATTTTTGTTATTAGACCCTTATTACTTGTATGGAGGGCAAAAATTTTCTTTTACCCATTTTGAGTTGGTTTTTGTACAAAGTGTTCAGGATGTTTCTTTCTTCTTCTTCTTTTTTTTTTTTTTTTGCATGTTTTGGCCCACGTATTTATTATTTTAATGTGACAAACATTTTTGTAATGTTTCTGTGAAGGGATGTGACTGGACTAAGGAGAGAATTCCTTTGACATATCACTGTGTGTAAGAGCTACCGGGTTCCTCCCCCTGCAAGTGTGGCTCTTAGATGAACATAAATTAAGAAGAAACATCTTTGACCAGCATAATCCTAAGTTTCTTCAGCTACATGATAAACTCATACCATGGGATTCAAGCAGTTATATAAGTGTTGAAATTCAATTAGAGAGGGAGAGGCTTTGGTAAAGATTTTATAAGTTTCCCAATTCCATCTGGGTTTAGAAAGTGCTCAAATAAGAAATTTCTGATAATATTTTTGGAGGGCCTTTGACATCCTTTGGAAGTCCAAATACTACCACTCCTGATTGCTCTGTGCTCTGCAAATCCATCTGGGGAAGCAGTGTATACAGAAGGGCTTGCCAAGATTGGTTTACCTATCAAGAGGATGCATTTTATTTGATTAACAATTTAGGAAGAGCAAGGGAAAACCAGTATACTGATCTTTGGCTTTTCAAGCCGTCTGTCTGACAGAGCATGGGCAGAGGCTCCTAGAGAGCAGCAGGCTTAGTGGAATCCTCATTATAGTTAGTGTCAGGTCTTGATATGATAAGATGCTCTCTCTACTCAATTATAGCTCATTATTTTGATAGGGTGTCAGTGTATTTTATTTTGTTTTTTAAAACAAATTTAGAATTTCCATTAGAAAATATCCTTTGTGTAATTTTTCGAATATAAGTGATAGATTACAATGCTCCATTTACTTTCTTTTCTAAGCACTAGAGCATGTAGTCATTGCAAGATGACCAACCAGGGATAGAAGTTTCGTTCTTGTGATGATATGATTTAAGATGAATGATGTTTTCAAATACCTTGGTACTGGTATAGAGGTTTTTAGTGTGTCCATATCCTTGTACCACATCCATGGAGTTAGTGACATGATCATGTCTTTATTTATACATCAAGAAATTAGCTTTAAAAAGGTTGCATTTTACTTACTGTCTCCTTACTCTGACTGGGCCTGCTATCTCAGTCTTCTGCCTCCAAATGTGCTCTTTGCCCTTGCTGTTCTATAACTTACTCTTTGTGGAAGAAGTCAATTCTATGCATTATTTTTACCGATTGAGCCAGTCATCCCTCTTGTCTATAGTAAGGGAAGAAGGGGAAAATGTCAGATTTTGACTCTCTATTTTTCTCCATGTCCTAAAAAGTATGTGAGGTCATATTACATACTTGTGTCCATGGTCTAGAGAAATTCTGGTAAGAGTATTTGTTTACTAGATGCTTTATTGTTTTTCATTCGGTGCTGGAAACTGACCTGTTTCCTATTTTAAACCTTCTTTCAATTTCAGATTGCCATCTGGTGGTGGTAGGTAGAGTTGGCTTCTTTTTCTCTAGCCTGTGAGTACTTGCTTATAATTATGAAAGTTCGGGTGCAAAGTGCACAACCAGAGGCATGACTGTAATGGCATTTTTAAAAATTTCATCTTTCTGCAGAAAAGTCCAACTTATTTATAAATATAGGTGCATCATTTTTTTCATTTAATGCTCCCAAACTCCTATTTTATGTCATGTTATAACCTATCAGTGAATTATGAAATCACTTTCATGGTTGGGATATCTCTGAGTTTGTGACTCAAAGATTCACACCTTCATGTTTATGACTCAGAAATTCATGCTTTTAGTCAGTGTTTTCAAACTGTAGGTCACAACTTGTTAATAAACTGTGAAATGAGTTGTTACCCTCATTAAAAAAATAGAATAAAAGCTAAAAAAAAAAGCCATAGGAGTAAATCTCTAAGATTAAGGTTGAATATTTACATTTTTGTTTTATAGTTACATTTCTGTATGTAGTGAGTCACAATTTAGTAGTGTTTTTTCTTACTTTGGATTGCTATCAAGCTTTTGAACTCCACTGTTATAATAATATAATTAATAACAGCTCCATCTCCTGGTACTTAAGAATATTGCCACTGAAGGAATATAGAAAATTTGTCTATTGCCTGTGGTTATTTTTATGTTCCATATCTTTGTATGAATGTTTCCATTTTGATTTGATAAGTGTACCTATCTTCTTTTTCTGAATAATAAATATTTATCATGAACACATGTCTAGATTCTTTCTGATCAATATCAGATGCAGAATGTATTGGAAAAATCTGATCATTTGATGGCTGCAACAAAAGAGCTGTTTGTTGATTTTCCTCGTAGACGTGCAGGTAAAGTATTTAATTCAAAATCTTCTTTTTCTTATTTTTGCTCAGAAATGGCTATTTGAAAGAATTTTTTCTGGTGCCATTTTTTATATTACAAGTATTCTCAGATGGATAACGTAGAAGGGTTATAAATAAAGATTCATCATAATTTCATTTTCACTCAGAATATTAGCAATTACAAATTGCTCAGCTAAGAAAAGGTAAATTGTTATTATTATATAAAATATTTTATGGGTTATTGTTCAAGATTTTATAATATAAAACATGGCATAGCTTTCCGTTTGTTAAATGTTATATAAAGTGCTTATATAGCACAGAATAAAGCTTAATTTGAAAACTATAACAAACTCAGTCTCTCTCTAGAAGGAATTTTGTCTGTCTCTTGTCAGATAGACTACATTATCCACTGAAGTATGTATATAATCCATTGTGTATCTTAATCTCTAGAGATAGATTATTGTCATTTACAGTTTGCATCTTGGCTTGACCACTTACTCATGTGACTCTGGATCAAGTATTTCTTGTCTTTGAGTTTTGTTTACTGATCTGTAAGGTAATAGTAGTAACAACCTCTTAGGATTTTGTGAAAGCATTGAGAACCATGCCTACCATGTAGTAAGCACTATATAAGTTTAAGCTACTGTTATCACTGTTGTTATTGTTGCTTTCAGGTGTTCATGTGATGATGCAAACATAGGGTAGTGTATAGTGTTTGTGAAGGTTAACTTAATTAACGTGAAACTGAATCTTTGTGACTTACTTTGCTTCTGCAGGGTATCCAAATGTAACAATGGCTCCAGATTCTGCTCAAGGTCCCATCATGGCAAATCAAGACCTTGTGACTCAGTCCATCCTTGGGGAATCTGTCATAGATCCTAAGGTAATATGGTTTGCTTCGAGCCTTAATGCTGTTGCTAATATTAAGTTTAAGTTGATACCAACATCATAATAGACATTTTAAAACTTAAATATCAACAAATACCAAGTTGTGGTTGCTAGAATTGTTCTTACTCAAGCATTTTGCCCTTCCTGTTACTACTGATTGTGCTAAACAATATAGGACTTAATAATAATAACTGTTGTTTATTAAGTGCTTACCTAGGAGGTTAATCACTGTTATTATCCCCATTTTACAGATGGAGAACTGAGTTTCAGTTCTTTAAGTGACTTTACCAAGATCACATAGCTAGTTAGTAACATGTACTAAGTTGGAGATGACTTGCACATCTAGGCTTCCTGGCTCCCTAAGACTACCACATCAACAAGTATGGAAACAGCAGAGTCTCCCTGCCTTCTCTTTAGAAGCATGTATTAAGTTCTGTTACTTAGTAGCTGAAGATGTTGAGTTGATTTTTCAGGCATTTGAGTTAATTGAGAATGCTTTTTGGTTTTTGTTAAATGGGAATGGAATATGCTTGCTTTGTTTTTTGTGAGAATCTTCTGAAATAGGTTATGTATGACACCATATAATAGTTTTTTTTTTTATTAAATATTAGTTGTAATGTATTAATGTGTTTAGAAAATAGCTAATCCAGAAACTTGAAATATATTGACTAGTTATGTGGAGAAATTACATTAAAGTAGTAAAACATTAATTGACTGTAACCTAATTGGAACATTTAATCAGAATGTTTAAAATTTTGATGCAGTAAACATTTTTAAAAGCCCATGAAAAATATACTTCTGTACAACAGCTCCTTATGAATAACTAGGACTGTATACCTGTTTAATGCAATTTCTCATTTATATTTGCTATAAAAAAAGAAGAATATTCAATTAGAGGGATAGGCCTAGGGAATTATAAGATCCAGGATCATAAAAGATATTTTAGGTATTCTATTTTCTGCTTACAAGGGAAATTAGAGTGTTGCTTATGTTTTAAATAGTTAAAACCCATTAACATGTCTCTAGCCAACGCCTGTTTATTTAAAACCCATTTTAGTACTTACTTAAAAGTTAGATTTCAGAATGATGTGGCATCTATCTACATGAGCAATGAAGTATGAAGTTAGAGAGATGGGGAAGAGCCAGTTCTTGAAGGACAGTGGAGTCAGAAATTAGAGTAGAGCCATTAAAGATTCTACCGAGAGTCGATTTATGATGAAATTGACTGTAGTGTGGACAATAAATTGAGGAGATACACGATGGACAAGAGGATCTGGCTAGAAGACTAAGGTTAAATCCTAGTGAGAGGTGGAAGGACCTGACTCAAAGCTGTGGCAGAAGGCAAGAAGGATAAATTTGTGAGGTTAAAAAAGCATAGAATTGCCATGCTTGGGTCGCTGATTGGATGTGATGGGTGAGAAAGAAGGGTAACCCTGAGTTTGCTGACCTAAATGTCTGATTAGCTGATGATGCCATTCACAGTTTTAGATAATATGGTGGGAGTAAGTGTTTTGGAAGAATGGTAGGAGAGACTTGGGAATGTCATCATTTTTACACCTGTTAAGTGGTTGTGTGTAGGATATTCTGCTAGGGATACCTTCTAGGTAGTTGGATATAAATGTTCAGGGCTGAGAGAAATTTGGAGAGTAACAGCACTTGACTTGTCATTGCAACTTTGGAATTAGAATTAATCATTTAGGAAGAGAGTCAGTTGAGAAGAGCAGAGGTCCAGAAGGAGAAATTTGAGTCACATCAGATATAGGGAAAGAGTAGAAAGACTTTAAAAGAAGGAAATGAATATTATTTATGTTTAATGATTCAGAGAAAGGAAAGCAAAGACTGAGAAATATCCACTTAGTTTAGGAACAAGTGTCCTGATACTGGCCTTGTAGAAAGCAGTTTGAGTGGGGTGGTAGAGCAGAAGCTAAGTTGCAGGGTATAGATGGTGACTTAGAAGTGGGAGGATGGAGGGGGGGAAGCTCTTTCAGGAAGTTTGGTGGTAAAAGAGAGGAGACAGGTAGTAGCCTGAGGGGGGTTTAGGATAGGATGGAAAATGACTTACCTTTCAGTGCCACTACAAGGAACAGGTTGAAGACACAGAAAAGAGCAGGACAATTGATGGAGTGGAAGAGATGAAAGATTTGGGTTCCAGAATACATGAGGAGGGACAGTTTTAGAAGGAGGGACATCTCTGTTAGGATAAAGAGAAAAGAAGCATGAGTAATATATGTATAATCAACTTGTGTATTTTTTTTTAATTATGTTGAGAAAGACTCTTAATGAAGTAGATGATGATGAAGGAGAAGATGAAGGTGTTCACAACCAGTCAGAAGAAAGTGAGAATGAATTAGATAACTCTCTAGTCTCTCAGTCTAACATGACTACAGATAGGTATGTATAAATAGCATATATACTTCAGCATTTCTCTTTCTTCCAAGACCATTTCTCTTTTTCCCCTCAGTTTTGTTGAGCTATTATTAACATATAATGTTGTGTAAGGTGTAAGCATGATGATTTGATATACATATATTGCAAAATGATTTCCACTGTAGTGTTAGGCCAATACATCTATTACATTACATAATTACTTTCTTTTTTGAGGTGATAACTTTTGAGATTTTTTTCACTTAACACCTTTCAAGTATATAATGCAATATTATTAGCTCTATTTGCCATTTGTACATTAGATCACCAGAAGTTATTTTTATAACTAGATGTACTTTTTCACCATCACGCCTTAACCCCTTGTAACCATCATTCTAGTCTCTTTCTGTAGTTTGCCCTTTTATATATTATAGATAGAAACAGCATAGTAACTATCTTTCTTTGTCTTATATCATCTCATAATGCCCTAAAGGTTCATCCATGTTTTCATAAATGGCAGGATTGCCTTCTTTTTCATGGGTGGATAGTATTCCATTATGTATATATAAAATCTCAGTCTAACATGATAGAAAACAGGGGTGTGTGTGTGTGTGCGTGTGTAGCATAGGCAATTCTCGTTTTCTTTACCTACATCTTTATCATTTATCAGCTGACAGACATGAACTTTGTTTTTCTATTTTGACTTTCTGTAGAATGTTGCAATAAATATGGAAGTGCTGGTATTTCTTCATAATTTCCTTCTTATATTTAGATAATATTCTATTTTATGTATCTGTGTTTCTATATCAGTCTGTCTGTTTGTCTGGTCTTTATCCATCCATTGACAGACTCCAAGATTGTTTTTATATTTTGGCTATTCTATAGAATGTTGTAATAAATATGGAAGTGCTGGTATTCATAATTTCCTTCTTGTGTTTAGATAATATTCTATTTTATGTATCTGTGTCTATCTGTCTGTCTGTCTTATTTTTATTCATCTGTTGAGAGACTCCAAGGTTGTTTCCATATCTTCATTACTATGAATAATATTGCAGTGAAAATGGCAGTGCAGATAATTCTACAAGATCCTTTGTTATTTCCTTTGAATATATGCCTATGAGGAAGATTGCTGGATTATATGGTAGTTGTAATTTTGCTCTTTTGAGGAACCTCTATACCGTTTTGCATGATTGTACAAATATATTCCTACCAACAGTAGAACAGCATACCCTTTTCTTCATACCTTCACCAACATTTGTTAACCCTTGACTTATTGATGATAGTTATTTTAATAAGTGTGAGGTAATATTCTCATTGTGGCTTTGATTTGCATTTCCCTGATGATTGGTGATGTGAAGTACCATTTCCATACCCATTTGCTATTTGTACAACTTTTTAAAAAAATGTTTAGTTTCTCTGCCCATCTTAAAAATTACATTGTGTTTTTGCTATTGAGTTGTATGAGTTCTTTATGTATTTTGAATATTGACTTAATAAGTTATCGTTTATGAAGACTCTTGGTCTCAGTGTGTTATTTTGGTATCCCACTATCATACTGAATCTTAGTTGAGTTAGTTTTAATATTGATTTCTTGGTATTCTATCCTGTCATCTGCAATTAGAAATAGTTTTACTTCTTTTCTAAGTCTTACACTGCTAAATAGGCTATTTTGTGTTATCACAGTAGTGATAGGATTGTGATAAGTAATAGTGGCCAGATTACATCCTTGTGTTGTTCCTGATCTGTAAAAATGACTCTTTTGTTTCCTTTTAAGGTGAGTGCCAGTACCCAGTTCTTTTCTCCCCTACAATGCTAAGAAAATACTTAATCAATCTTTATTTTCCTTGAATGTTTTAATGAGGAATTATTGTTCAATTTTGTCAAGATTTAATATCTGTAGAGATAATCCTAAGAGTTTTTTGCTTAGATATATTAGTATCATGTATTTATTACGGATTTAACTGTCTTTGCATCACTGAAATAAAGTCTGCTTGAACATAATGTATTATTTTGTGCTGTTGTATGTTTGTTAATATTTTACTAAGTACTCCTGCATTAATATTTACAGTGATAATGTCTATGATTTTTAAAAAATGTACAATTTTATATTGAGGTAAAATGTTTTACTTCATTTTATCTGAATCATCTGGAAAGTTTTCTAATTTTTTACGTTCTGGAACAATTTATAACATTGGGCCTATCTGTTCTCCAGAGGTTTGGTTGGAAACACTCTTGTCAAACTGAATGTGGTGCTTTTTTTCTGTAGGGAAATTCATAAAAGCTTTATTTCTTCTATGAAGATCAGATTATTTAACTTTATCTATTCAGGTTAGCTTTGGTCTTAAGAAACTATGTTTTCTTAAGAAACTATCCGCTTCATTTATTTTTATCAATTTATTCTCATAGAGATGTACAAATAATCTCCATACTTACAAAAGGTGTTCTCTGTGTCTGTGTTTATCTTTCCCTTCATTTCTTTTGGTCTTCCTCATTAAAATTTAGGCCAGTGAGTGGTTTGTTTTGTTAAATTTTCAAATCAGGATTTTGATGTTCTACAGTTTTTGATTTTTTCCTCTCATCTTCCAGTATTTACTTTCATCTATATTTCCTTTGTTAGGGTTTCTCTTGGTTTAGTTTTTTTGCCCCCTAGCTTTTTGAGTTTGGAATTCAGTACATTCATGTTAATTTCTTAATTCTAATTGATAAACATGTTTAAGGTTCTAAATTTTTTGCTGATTACAGCATTAAATGTGTACCATACATTTTGATATATTGTATTTTATTAATTCAGAGAGTAGTTTTAGTTTATACTTTGAATTAGTTAACAAAAAACTTTTTTCTAATTTTATTACATTGTATCCAAAATATGGTTTATAGTATTTCTACTTGTAGAACTTAATATTTTCTTTGTATGTATGACCAAATTTTTGTGAATATTCCATTTGTGTGCTTGAGAAGGTATTTTCTCTTTAACAGAATTTAGAGTTGATATGTGTATTGTAAGGTCTACTTCACTGATTATGTTATTTACTTCTTCTATATTCTTATCTTTGCCACTGCCTTGTATTGAAAGAGATGTTGTATTTCTGTTTTTCTTTGCATTCAATATTTATTTGAAATTAAAATAATTGAAATTAAATACTTCCACCTTGAAATTAAATACCTCCACCTTGAAATTAAATAGCTCCACCTTTTATAAAATGATGTGTTTTTTGGTATATGGATAGCTATAAGTCTATCTTTAATGAATATTGGCTTTTAGTGTTATGAAATGTTCTTTGTCACATTAGTGTCTTTTTAGTTCTACCTTGTTTGATATCAGAAATAAAACCTCTGCTTTTTTCTTATTTTTAGTTGCCTGGTTCATCTTTTATTTTTTAACCTTTCTGAATTATTTTGTTTCTCTTACATGCAACATAGGGTTGGAGCTTATTAGCCAATTTGAAAATCTTTCAGCTGAGTAAACTTGTAAAATTTGTTGATATGACTTATATGTTTGATATTGTATTATTTTGTAACACTATGTGTATTAATCTTTAATTTTCCTTCCTTTTGTGATAAGTTTTCTCAGTTTTCAAAATTTCTTTTTGTACTTGGGCAGTTTTTATTTTTAATTGCTAACCTTTGTATATGTACCTTTTGTAGATCCTTTAGTCCTGTTTTCCTTCTTAATATTTCATTGTCTGATATGTTGGTTTCAGATACAGTTTTTGACTTCTACCTATTGTCCTTTGCAGCAACTGAGTTATTCCTATCTTTCCTTCTTTTCTCTCCATCCTCTCCATTTTCCCTTTGCTTTGACAGAACATAAAACATTTATAGATTACTTTTCACAATGAAATGTTTTAAGTGCTCATCTTCGGTTCTTTTATTATACCTCTGTTTATGTCTTTTTTTTTCTAAAAACGACTTTATTTTGGTTTGTTTTCCACAAGGTATTACACTTCCTTTGCTCAGCCTTGTTTAACACTGACTCTTACTCAAAAGCACTGAATTGAATCCTATGTAAAAAAAAAATCTTTAAAATCTTCTGTGGCTGGGACATGAATACTGTAACTCTCCCTGGTCTCTGCTCAGTCAGGCTACTTAAGGTTCTTTTAATCATTACCCCCCCCCCAGCCGAAATCTCTGGATCTTTTTTTAAAAAAATTGAGTAATTTATTTATATATAAATTTCACATCTTTGTAATTTCCCGGGGTTCACCTCCCCTCACCCTCCCAGACTATTCCCACCGTCTTTTCTTCCCAACCCCCGAGTTGTGTACTTCAGTTTGGTTCTTAGCTTGTTTTGACCTTTCCTCTAGTGAAACCATTTGGTTTCTGTCTTTTTGTTTTTGACTTGTTTCTGCTAATATGATTTCTTCTAAGTACATCCATGGTCAGTTTATCTCTTATAAAATCTTTCAATAAGACAAAACCTTTGCTGTAGGGTTTCCAAGTTTTTGAAAGTTTTAAAGTTTTTTCTACATTATTAATACAGGGAAGACAGACAACTTGGCTGAATATAATATCTTTAGTTCATGCTTTGTTTACTTAGCGTTCTTGAAAATGCTTGGCTCCTTTTGGTTTGCTTTGACTTGCCTTTGAGAAATCCGTACCTAGGATAATTTCCTTGCCTTTTTAGGTGACATTGTTGTCTAGTGGCTTGACAGCCTTTATCATTAAAATTTATTTTCTTTTTTTCTTAAAATATAAATATTGCCGGGCACAGTGGCTCGTGCCTGTAAGCTTCAGCCTATGAATCAGCTGGGGCTAGGAATTGCGGTTCGAGTCCCACCTGGGGCCCGTAGTGAGCCCTAGTTCCAAAAAAATAGCTGGGCGTGGTGGTGCGTGCCTGTAATCCCAGCTACCTGGGAAGCTGAGGCTGGGGATTGCTTGAGTCTGTGGTACCCCGAGCAACTAGAGCCTGCGGTTCCACGGGCAAAAATAGCGAGACCTAGTCTCAAAATAAAATAAAATAAAATATATATAAATATTGCTAAGCTGTATCTTGAAATTTGTCAGTCTAGGACCTTGCCTTTATCTGTACAGTTGGTGTGTGCACGCACCCCCCCCCCTTAGTCCTTTTAATTTTTTTCTAGAAAATGATTTTGGATTATGGTTTTAAGTATTCTGTATCAGTATAGTTTTTACTTTTCAGAGACTCCTATATACATAAAAGTTTTTTTCTTGTCTTTCAAGTACTTTTTCTCTAGCCCGTTTCAGTCTTCTTAATCTTTTTTCTTCTGTAATTCTTCTTTGGTAAGAGACTTTTAATCTCCATTGGTTACATTGTAATTTAATCTTTGTTTCTGACATAATTTTCTTTTTAATTTCTTTCTTGAATTCGGTAAAATTTTTGTTTTATTTCTGAATTTTATGTATTTTTCATCTTAGTTTTGAAATGTCTGATTCAGGAAATACTTGTCTAAGTATTTATAGTTCCATTTAAAGTGTTGTGTCATAGTTTTTTTTTTTTTTTTTGAGACTAGGTCTTGCTATTTTTGCCCGTGGAACTGCAGGCTCTCACTGCCCGGGGTACCACAGACTCAAGCAATATCCAGCCTCAGCTTCCCAGGTAGCTGGGATTACAGGCGTGCACCACCACACCCAGCTATTTTTTTTTTTTTTCGGCCCTGTGTCATAGTTTATTCTTTTTGGGAAATAACAAGAATTTTCACTAGCTGAAATATTTCAGTTTCAGTTTTTTGTTGTATTGCCTTTGTATGGCTGTGTAGTATTTTAATCAGTATGTTTTGTGGAAAGAGTTGGAAATTTGAATGAGTCTTCTCTTAAGTATAGTGAAGTACAGTGTTCTTAATGGCTGCCTTTTTTTTTTTTTAAGTATTGATGGAGAAGTTTACCGTTATGTATTGTGGTTTTCTTTTGTTTCAGAGAACTCTTGCTTTTGCTTTTTTCCTTTAGCTCTCAGCTTTTCACTTCCTGTTCACTGTCTCTTCCTTAAAGAGGATAACTTTGCAACTTTGGTTTGACTTATATACTTTCCTAATAGTGTTGTGAGCACCAAGTATGTGCATGTGTGTTTAAACATCTACATACTTAAAGTGAAAATGAACTTTTTCTTTAGGTGATTTTAGGCTCTCAGCATTCCTTTTCTTTGCAGTCATTTCGAAATACTCCCACTCTTTGTCAAGGCTCCTCAAAATTATTGCAGAAATTTGGTGTTTATTTTTCTGTTTATGGGTAGTTAAAGTCATAAGCATGTTTGCTTTCAGAACCTAAATATAATCTTTTACAGCATTGCTTTTATTCTTTGCATTTGATTCACATTTTTATTTTTTATTTGCTTGCTTAAGGCTGGCTTTATCTCATTAGTTATACCAACAGGCAGTTGTAAAATATGAGTAGGACTTACCTTCAACATGCTTTCTGGTTTGAAGTTTCTGTGAGTCTGTATTCGTGTGAGCACTGAATAGATCTCTCTTAGAGATAGTATTATACATGATGAAATGTTATTATCTGAATCCTCAAATGTCTCTACTGGGTCGCTGATGTTTCTAGATGGTCAGTGCATTCCCAGTGGGAAAGTTCTTTGGGTGAGGTTTTTAATGTCAGTATATACACTAAAATGCTATTCCTATGCTGTTTATGAAGTAATGTCCTTAGAATGCTGCTGCAGTAGATGGTGCCGTAAAATAGAATTGGCACTGATGTATGTTCCTCATGGAAGATGAAAGAAGCTTGAATTTGAATTGTTGCCCAAAGTAAACAATATGAATGAAATTGACTTCCAGATTTGAGTGTATTTTGTTCAGATAGAGATATTTTACAGTAATTCTTTTTCTTCTCATATTTCAAAAATAATACATAGAAAGTACTTTGACCTTTTAAATTGAAAGATGCCAAAAAATTAAAGTGGCATATTACTTTCCTGGAATTGATGTAACAAATTACTATAAACTTGTTCACTTAAAACAATAGACACTTATTCTCTCACAGCTCTGGAAGCCAGAAATCTGAAAATAGTTTCACTGGACTAAAAAAGTTTAAGATGTTGGCAGGATCACAGTCACTTCATAGACTTTGAGAGACTCTATTCCTCTGCCTCTTCTAGAGGCTGTTGGTCTTTCTTGACTTGCTACATCACTCCAGCCTCTGCCTCTGTCTTCACATCACCTTCTCCTTCATGTGTGTGCCAAAATCTTCCTTTTTTATGAGGATACACATGATTTTTTTTTTTTTTTGAGACTAGGTTTTTGACCTGTCTTTGACTGGGGAACTGCAGGCTCACATTGCCACAGACTCAAGCAATCCCTAGCCTCAGTTTCTCAGGTAGCTAGGATTACAGGTGTGCACCACCATGCCCAGCTCTTCTTTCTTTCCCCTCCCTCCCTGATAAACAAGGCAGTCTGTTCCACCATGATTTCTGTGATGACCAGCAATTGTGCTCTGAGCACAGGCTCCTTACTAGGCAAAAGAAAGCAGAAAGGACCAGTCTATGTACTTTCCCTAGAGAAAGCCAGGAGACTGGAGCCCTTACCATACAACTTCAGAAAGGGTGAAACAGTTTTGCTTGAGGAGCCAGTATAAGGAGGGAGATGGGTTAAGTTCTTCTAACAGTAAAAGACTTTTTTTTTTACCTCTTTATTTTATACATTGAAGGAAAGTATATTTTTCCTTTGTGCATGATTTATTAAGGATTCTTTCAAGTCAAACATTATAAGCAGATGAACAGTTTAATATAACTTGTTTTTCCCTAATTTACAGGCTTCTTAATCAACTAAAGGAAGATAATTCTGAGTTAATTAATCAACTCTGGACTGATATTCAGCAGAAAATAGCAACACAGTCACAAGGAACACCCTCTCCAGGAACTCCATCATCTGCTTCTCCATCAGGGGATCAAAAAGGTTTTTTCTCTCATTGTATCATTTCTTTTAAGTGGTAACTTGTATTTTGTTCTCTCTTAAACATGATAATTTTTTTAAAAATGTTATTTGGGTTTGACTGCTTTAGCCTTGTTGAGTAAAATCCATTTTGAGCTGTTATTTAAAATGTTTTAAAGTAATTTTGTGTATGTTGTCGAGACACTTTTGGATATATTTGTTTTTCAGCTGCTCTGAATACTACCAATGCTGTCAGGAGAATGCACACCAGGCTTCAGTCTGAAGAATCATACAAGACTCCAGACTCAAGCTATGTTGTGGGACAAGTGCTGAACTCCAAGAAACAAAAACAGCTCTTATGTAAAGGTGCAGTCCTATGATTTACAGAGATAAATTGATAAACTTGTAATTTTATACACCTCTTTGAACTCTCTTAGTAAATATTTTCTCCTTTAAATTCTTCCTGTTAGATCCACCTAAATCAGAGTTTGTTGAATGGTTGTTAAGAAATGTTTCCTTTTATCCCATGTAACACTGTAGAAGAATGATTCTGGTACATCATTATAGTGTAAAGCTGATTGACACTAAATAGAATTTTTATGGGAAAAATGGTAACAAATTATATCTCTTATAGACATTTATAAATTGTGGACAGCAGTCAAAGACTTTTCTGGTAGTTTTCTTACATTATTTTTCCTGGTCCTAAGATAGAATATCTTCTGTTTTTACTAGTGAAAAGAAAACCAGATTTGCATGATCTTTCCAAGCAGAAGAAAAATACACTAACAGCTAGTACAACTTCCACAGACCTAAGTAACAGTAATCCCAGCCTGGATGTCCTCAAACACATGATACATGAAGTGGAACATGAAATGGAAGAATATGAGCGGTGGACAGGACGTGAGGTCAAGGGTCTGCAGAGCAGTAAGGGCCTAACAGGCTTTACTTTGTCACTGGTGAGCTCCCTCTGTCGTCTTGTTCGCTACCTTAAAGAGGTAAGAGCATGAGACTCTTGGAATCTCTTCGCAGCACTGGCTGAAATGTATGGATTGTTGTGCTCTGTACTTAATTTATTTGACCTTCACAGCCAGTGTAGTCAAATTTGAATGACTTTGCTTAAAATAATTCAGTTGTAGATTATTTGCTGAGGAGGTTCTACTGATATAGCTACCTGCTTTGGTAAGCAATGTTGATAAAAATGAGTTTTTGTAAAATATATTAATAAGGTAAAGCTGCGATTAATGTATCTTGTGCTAACACTAAATTTTATTATTTGGATGAAACAGAAGTAGTAAATCTATTCTCCTGCATCCACTTAATTTCAGTTTGGTGCAGCTAAGCCTGTTTTCTGTAGACTTGGACTGGGAAAATTCTTCACATTTTCTGTGTGAACTTAAGTTCAGTGTCTCAGAAGAAATATTTTTATTGTTGCAAAGATAATTTATAAAACAAACAAGAATCATTTCAGAATTCATTTATGAATGATCACTTCTTAGAATGCTGTGGAATTAGTATCTTTATTTTTATAAAATGATATTTAAGCTATCATTTAATTTTATGGATTTAAATTTATTAACTGAATAAGAGAACCAAGTTTTTAAAAGAAATTTTATCATTAAAAAAAATTGATTCACTACCCTAATTTAGATGTTTCCATTTTTCTGGAACTGTTTTCTTAAAATTCATTTTAGCTAAGTTTTATTGTATTGTAAGACGTAGAGTCTAGCATCCTTCCACCCTTAAATCAGTTATCTCCAGGAGTATACTTTTGATTCTGAAAGAATTACAGACTTTTTACTTTTTACCTATTTATTTGCCTAACAAAGTTAATCATTTAAATCTTTGCTTTTACTTGTGTTTTAACAAACTTAACTTTTGAATTGGTGATATCTTCACCTGGTACAAGTTTAAAGAGGGATGTAAAATGAAAACTTTAATACACACCCCTAACTTCTAGTTAATCTTTTTGTTTCCTTATTGCTAGCAATCATTACCATATTACACTGTGCCCTTGAATAGATGGTCTGTGTATATTCAAGCAATATAGATGTAATTCCCTCCGCTTCTCCAAAAAAATGTAGTTATTAAATTCGACATGCCATTTTGTTTGTTGTACTCTGTTTAAAGAAGGACTTAGGTAAAGCAGTATGCTTTAATGCACTATAAACCCTTTAATAAAAATACTTAATTTCATTACTGCCTTGTAACATATACTTCTCTGTAAATTTTTCCTTCTTTGGTAACTTTGAGTAGAAACTTTTAGTTTTCAACATGTAATGCTACTGATGGGAGTTCGTTAATTATTGTTTTGTGGTTTTTTTTTTGATAGAGTGAGCTACAACTCCGTAAAGAAGTAGAGACAAGGGAGCAACTTGAGCAAGTATTAGGTGATCATCGTGATCTTATTGATGCTCTGACAGCTGAAATTATTCTTCTTAGAGAAGAAAATACTGTTACTCAGGTATTCAGATGAGATCCAAACCTGCTGTTTAATACTAAAAGAATTTTAAAGAATGTATGAAAGAGGCCAGGCATGGTGGCGCATGCCTGTAAACAGCAGCCTGGGAAGTCGCAGCAGGGAAGTCAAGTGGGACTTGGTTTGAGTCCCACTCGGGGCAACATAGCGAGACCTAGTTCCAAAAAAATAGCTGGGCATGATGGCGCGCGCCTGGGAAACTGAGGCTGTGGATTGCTTAAGTCCGTGGTACCCTGGGCAAGTGAGCCTGCAGTTCCATGGGCAAAAATAGTGAGACCTACTCTTAAAAAAAAAGTATGAAGAGTTCAGTTGCTTTTGATTTAGTTGTGTAGAGTGATTACTGTGACTCAGTTCTAATATAGTAACTTCTAATTTCAAATCAGTGGAGAATATTCTTTGAGGAGCCCTCCTGTGATCACATTTTATTTATACTATCTTTTTATGTATTAGATAAATACACTGTGCTCCCTGCCTGAACAATTCAGATAAGATGCTTTTTTCTCTTTTAATACTTCAACAGTTTTTCTTCTAGAAAACCTTGTCTCCATTCCACATTAAGTATTTTCCCTTTGTGCGTGTCTGTTACTGTCTGGATCTTGCTCTTTTGCATTTACCAATTTATTCATTTTCCTGTATACTTGGTATCAAGACTGCACTGCTGAGGGCAAAGAAGATATTGCTCATCATTTTTTTCCCCTCAAATGGTGGTTATTAATACTTTATTAGTTAAAAGAGGTTAAAAAGAGCAATTAGTAGGCAACTTGTGTTTATGTCAATGGACATTAGACTATATAAGATATAAAAGATTTTTTTTGCTATGATGCTCATATACCATTAATCTACCCCTTCAAAATCACTTAACTCATTGGCTTTCAATATATTCTTTGAGTTGTATACCCGCATTATCATCTAATTCCAGAATATTTTCATTGCCTCAAAGAGAAACACCATTTTCATTAGCATTCACTTCCTAATCTCTCCTGCCCCAGCCATGGCAACCACAAGTCTACTTTATGTTTCTATAAATTTGCCTGATCTCAATATTTTATTTAGATGAATTCATGCAATATGTTGTGTTTATTCCACTTAGCATGTTTTTAAGGTTCATCCATGCTAATTCATTCCTTCCTATGTAATATTCCATTATATAGCTATATTATCCATTTATCAACTCATTCCTCTTCATCTATTGTGAACAAATAATGTTTCTGTGAACATTCATATGCCTTCAGGTACTCTAATACTGGTACTATGCATAAACATATGTTTTCAGTTCTTCTGGGAAGATGGTCAGTTTTAAAATGGACTGATTTGTTCTATAAATGCTTGTTGAGTACCTACTATGGGCATGGCATTGTTCTAAGTACAGGGCATATAGTAGTGAACAGAAAAGAAATCTTTGCTTCCATGGAGTTTACATTCTAAATAGTTTCTTTAAAAAGAATGATGTCTATTGTAAGCTAAATGGTTATACCTGCTATAAAGAAAAATAAAGCAGGCAGGAGGCATTGGAAGTGCCTAGGGTTGTGGGAAGTTGTACATAGCTTGTGCTGTCTGAGGAGGTGACATTTAAGTGAATTCCTGGAGGAAGTAGGGAGTGAGCATGAAGATAACCAAGAGAAGAGCATCCTGAGCAGATAAAAAGCAAGTGCAAATTCTAAGGTGACTGTGTGGCTTTGAAACTCAGGAACATCGAGGAGACCAATGGGGCAGGAGTGGACTGTGAGAGAGGGAGAGTAGTAGGAGATAAGAGCAGATAAACCAGATCCGTGGTCATTGTAGACTGGCTAAGGACTTGGGCTTTTTTGGGAAACCATGGAAGGGTTGTCAGTAGAGAAGAGACAGGATTTGACTTAGGTTCTAGAGGATTGCTCTGGGCTGTTATGCTGAGACTAGATCAAAGGAGTTTGGTTTTGTGCATTTTATGTTTGAGGAACCCATTTGAGCGCTAAATGGAGTATGCCATTGGGTGTCGCGAGCCAGCCACGATGTAATTGAACGGTCCTGGGAGGGTAAGCATTGACGTTGAGTCAAGAAGACCCCAACAGAAGTGGCTCACAGCCTCTCTCTCTCTCTCTCTGGACTGTGACTCCCAGTTTATTTTGCACCAGACTTTTATAGTCACCAACAAATAATCAACAACAAAGGGATTTCACCTGAAACTTCTCAAGTCATGGCCAAACCTACTCCACCTGAAGGTGATATTCCAATTAAACAAACATTCAGCAGCTTTATCAAGGCAGGCCAATAATGAGAGCACACACAGCTCCTGTCAATTGGGAATGGAGTAGGCCATTGGATCTATGAATATAGAATGTGGGAAACAATTGGGGCTGATATAAAAGTGTTTAGTATATTTCATTCAGTCATTCTGCTGATAATTCAGACTTCTCACCACATCTGATTTTCTAATTTTTATCAAATGTTTATACATCTTGGAGAGTGATACATATTTATGTGTGAATAGGTAGATGTGAGAATTTCTTTGTATGCTATATATAAAGTGATACCTCTCACAGATACATAATCATAAAGTTGTAATCTTATTGCAGATAGGATTGTATGCTTCTTTATTTCTCCTAACATTGTTTTATATATAGCTGGTGTTAGTGTTCATGTTTAACAGTGTGAATGCCTGTGTAGCATTCTGTTGAGTTTCTTCTACCTTATTTATTTGTCTCTTGGAGTAGCTTGAAAAGTGAGTGGCTCTCATTTATGTAAAGAAGTTTTGTAAATCAGAACCGTATTTAAAAAATGGCTAATTCTTATCATTGTGGTAGCAGATTTGTTAATGAATAATTGTTCATGATTTATTTAACTGTTTCTCTATCTTGGAACTTCATAAACATTTTTATAATTTTGTTTTCTTAATGAATGCATTATTTTAATGCTTGAATGAAAATCTGAAATTCCTAAAGTATTTAAATTAATGGTTTGATTAGATGCATCTAGGTGATAGTTTGGTGTCTGATGTGATGCTATTTCATTCTTTTCTCTAGGCGAGACTTCAGCAGTACATGGTCACAACAGATGAACAACTTATATCACTCACACATGCCATTAAGAACTGTTCTGTGATAAATAACAGCAAAGAAAGTGAGATGTCAGAAAAGGGGGCCACAAGTAGAAGTGTAGACAGTCCAGGTGAGTGTTGTCTTAATATCAGTAGGTTGGTGTTGAATAAGGCAAACAAAACCCAAGACTTCTGTGAAGTTATTAGCTGTTAGGCATGCATAGCATTTTCACTGCTTCAGTTGCCACTACTATTTTCAGCTAATATTTATCGAATACCTGCTTCATGCCAGGTGCTTTGTTAGTGTTTTACATGTATTATTTCATTTAATCTTCATAATAATAGTCTTATGAAATAGGTATTACTAAGGCATAGAGAAGATCGATAACTTAGCAGAGTCGTTACAGATAAAAAATAGCAGAACTAGCTTCCTAAACCAGTGAGAATGGAATACAAGAATTTTAATCATGCTGTCCCCAAGTTTAGGAGAAGAGATGGTCTTAGAAAGGAAAAATACAAGTAATAGAAAAATATACCATTGTTCATTTGTGGTGATGTTTTTGAAAACCTTCTTTACTGCACATAATTCATATGCTGTAGACTACATGGGACATTTAACTTTTTTCATGTTTTTTATTTCTAATACTTCAATGAGTACTTGTCTCTGTGTAAAGCATTTTATGAATTTAGGAGTATTTTCTTATGAGGGATTCCAACAAGTAGCTAACTAAAAGTGAACTTGCAGGAGAAAACTCAGTGAGTGGTGCATATCATTAAGGGATTTTCTCAAATATACCACCTTCTCCCCAGGGCTGGTTCCACAGGAACCTTACCTGTGAATTCCTGCTGAGGGAGGACATAACCCAAACAGTGAAGCATTAAATGCCATGTAACTTTGCCCTTTTCCTTTAAGTGTTAATATCCTTCCTCTTCCTCAGAGGTTCCGGTGGTAAATGCTAATGTCTCTGTGCCATTGATGCTCAGAGAGGAAGAAATCACTGAATTCCCACAGGAAGATTTGCCTGTTAAACTGTCCCAGGTGCCAAACCCACCAGAGAGTGTGAACCTGGCCAGTAGTTTCCCAACACATTTATTTGAGCCAGCAGTGCTGCTGACACCTCCCAGACAGAAGAGCAACTCAGAATTCTCTCCTCTGCAGGATGGTGAGCAAACTTCTTCTAGAGTTATGTGGCATTTATGTGGCATTTGTTTTTTTCTACATCGTATATGGAAGGAGCTATGTTCGTTGTTACCAGACTAATGGAATTTAAAAAGGTACTAATTATCATGCAGAACTTTAAGCTGAAGGAGGATTTTTCAGGATGGTTTATGTTATTAATTATTAAGTACTGTACCTATGATGTACCATGACGTCAAATTTCATTATATATGTGTTCTGTTAAATGCTGTAAATATAAATTCAGATCAAAGTCCTCAGCATTAAGTTGCAGATTAAGAAGAGTCCCTTTCTTCTCAGTGGTCCAGGAGTATAGGAAGGAATAAGAAACACAAGGAAGCTGAATCAGAAAAAGATCAGAACTGTGATATTAAGAATTTGGTAAGACAGATCTGATCATTAACCTCTTCTCATCAAGGGTTCTTAGCTCAGTCAGTTGGGGAAATTTTATAATGAAAGCAATGTACAATTAAAAGTGCTTTAGAAGTCAAGCTAAGAACAAACTTAGGGATTTAACCTTTGAGCTGAGGCTACCAGAGGAGGAGGGGTGTGAATAAAGTGGGGAAGGAGACCAGTGTCTGGGGGTTTTGTGGGTGCTCTGGTGACTGATGTAGTGTAGCAGCAATACCTGAAGGGGGCGATCCTACATCTGTAAAACACAAACAGCGAGGTATACCAATTAGCCTCAATTTTAAAAAAAGGTTTTAGAGTTACTTTTGCAGCAAATATTTATATGATTGTGAATAAATTAAAAAAATTTTTATCGTTAATTCTTAGCTCAAAATTCTTAACTTGGTATTCATAGATAGCTTTCAGAAGTTCCATTGACTATTTTAATATTTGGCAGATTATTTTTATTTACATTGTAAATTATTTATAGCTACATGCTTTTTTTGGAGCTATAACTATCATTTTATTTTCTGTTTGGTGTTTTTCTTCTGTGCTAGTGATTTTCCTCATGTGCCCTTTATTATCCATTTTTATTTAAGAACAAATGGCAATGTGTAGTTGACATACATTTTCTGTGAAGTGTGTCAGTCTAGTTCTGTTTTCCTGGTAGGCTTTCCCTTTAGGAGCTACTTTGTGGATATGGGCATAATACTAACTGCAGGCTTCTTTTTGTAGTTTAATAGTAGGTTGAGCTATTTTCTGTGACTATTACATTTACTCTTTCCAACTCTTTTGATTTTGAAGATGGGTGGGGAAAGGCGTGAACAACAGCTAAACTAGCATAACTGTGTAGCAGACAAACGTTTAAGTCATTCTCCAGTTTTCAATCCTACTTTTCATTTTCCTCTTCTGGACCTGTCAGAGTTCCTTAGAAAGACTGACTGTTGCCTTTTTGCTTTCTTTCTTTTTTTTTTTTTTTTTGAGACTAGGTCTCACTATTTTTGCCCATGGAACCACTCTCGTTGCCTGGGGTACCACAGACTCAAGCAGTCCCCAGCCTCAGCTTCCCAGGTAGCTGGGATTACATGTATGCGCCACCACGCCCAGCTATTTTTTTGGAACTGAGTCTCGCTATGGGCCCCAGGTGGGACTCGAACCGCGATCCCTAGCCCCGGCCGCTTCATAGGCTGAAGCTTACAGGCATGAGCCAGCCTTTTGCTTTCTTATGATGTATACATCTTCTCCACTGTGCCTGCTGCTCAGTTTCATTCTTCCTTATACTTCCCATTCTCTCTGAGTCTTGCAGAAACTATTACACATGTTTGCTCTTACTTGCTCCATCTCGACTGTTATCTTGACTGAAATGTATTTATTTTTCTTTTTTCTTGCTTTCAGTGTAATCAGTCTGTAATGTTCAACTAAATGCATCTGCTCCTCCCCTCCATTCCCATTCAGGTCATTCTGCCTAAATCTACTCTCACTCAAGGCTCCAGAGTCCAATCTCCTACTAAGTCTGGTGTTCACTTTTCTGCCCTTCAGTCTCAGGTGTTACAAAAGTACATACAGCTGTTTCCTTGATACAATATCCTTGAATCTTTCTCTTCTCATTCCAGCTGCTTTATTTCAGTCTGCTTTGCTACCTTCCTTCATTATCCTGATGTTAAATGCTGAATTCTTCATGGATTCTATTCTTTCTAGATAAATGCATAGCTTTCAATTCCTTCTGTATGCCAGTGACTGAAAGTCTCTCTTGAGTTTCTGACCTGTCCATCTTCTTGTGCAGATACACAGATCAATCATAAGATACTTCAAACTTATGTTCAGAATTGAATCGATAACCTCTCTTCCTCCAAATATGTTCTTTTCCATTCATTTTTCATTTCAGTAATTGACATTCCATTAGTTGTGTGATTTTCATTTGTGTTTTTTTTCTCATTACTTTCAGTTCAACACTCTTAATTCTATTGCCAAAATATGCCTCACTGTTTTTGTTTTTTTTTTTTTTAACTTCATCTCTGCAGCCAACATATCTTAGTCAAAGCTATCATCATCTTTCTTCTAGACAGCCACAGTTGCTTTTTGCTCTCTTCACTTCCATCCCTGGACCTTATGTTTACCACAACATTTAAGAAATATAAACTGAGTCATAGAATAAACCTTTTATGATGGTTAGTAAGATGATTATAGTACCAGTCTATGATTAAATGATACATGTTTACTGTACTTTAATTGTATCTACAGTATTGAGGAGGACTGTTCAAACTCGTCCAGCTCCACGAATTCCTCCAACTGTGAAACTAATTGAGAAAGAACAAAATTGGGAAAAGAAGACATTACCTACTGACACAGACATTCAGAATTCGAATGAAGAAAGTCATCTTTTCACTCAGAGGTGGAGGTTCTCTCACATGGGAGAAGATTTGGAGAACAAAATCCTCGCTCCTTTCGTGACTCTCTCCCAGCCGCTCTCTAATTCCCATTCAAGAAACCCTGTGTTCTCAGAAGAACTCTCAGTACTGGGAGATGGGCAGCAACTTGGAACAAATGAGGCATTAATGCAAAGGAAAGACATCATGGCACGAATTGCCGAATTGACGCTACAGAATTCAGCTATCAAGGCGCATCTGAGCAATATTGTTGCATCAGGGGGCGAACAAGGGGATGAATTTCAGGAGTTAAACAAGCAGGAGACAGGTCAT
>PVHY01012372.1:11244-44892 GCA_004024945.1 Uropsilus gracilis | reverse complement strand
GATTCACCCTTGTCCCCCCCCACCCCCCGCCTAGGCCACTGGCGGGTACAAAAGCTCGTATTTCTACAGTAGTTGGTTTTCTGTAAAATCCAGCTTTTTTACCCCTAGTTGAGCTGTAGGAAACTGGAGGCAGTTGGTAGGCCTTTTAGCTCCCATGATATCCTCATCTCTGACTGAAGGAACCTGATTGACAGAAGCGTGTAAAACATTTTTATTTTTTCTAATTCAATATCATTTTAATAATCCCTGTCCACTCTCCAACATGCTGTCATTTTGCTTTTTCTTCTTCTAAATCCAAAGTAATTTGACCTATTAGTTTTCAACATTATTTAAATGCTCTTGCTTACCTTTTTTTGTTATTATTTCTACTATTCTCTTTATATTTAATTAATAATTTTCTCACTTTGGTCAACTAGTACCACTGAAAAAGATAATGGACTTCATAAGCCTGTCTATTTTGCATTGTACCGTTTAAACGAATGCAATCTTAAATTTCTGTCATTTGATAAACAGTAAATTGTCACAAGGATACAATCTTGGTGTCAAAGACAGTACTTCAAACTGAATTTAGTTGTAGGGGAAAAATTGTAGTTTTGCTCTCTTATTTTAAGGGACTAGGGACTGTAAGGTGCTGTATCCCTTGATTTGTTGAAAAATATTTTATATTGTCCTTTTTTCCATTTCATCATGGAGTGATGAAAATTTGTTAGGGGCTGAAATAATCAGTTATCCTTGTTCTCTCTTTGGTCTAGAGAATGTGGTTTGTTACTTTGTTGGTGAATTCATGGAATTGTTAATAACAAGATGCTGCTGTGGTTTCATTTTTCTGGAATCTTGCCATATAAATGCACGTGTTGGGAATTCATAGACTGTGTGAATCAGGTAATAGAGGATCTCCACCTCATTAAGAATTCTGTTTTTACAGGTTCCGTCAGGCTTGTTCATCCCCAGCATGGCCATCGGAGCGATCGCTGGAAGGATTGTGGGCATTGCCGTGGAGCAGCTTGCCTATTATCACCACGACTGGTTTATCTTTAAGGAGTGGTGTGAGGTTGGGGCCGATTGCATTACCCCTGGCCTCTATGCCATGGTTGGTGCTGCTGCCTGCTTAGGTAATGTAACTGGGTCTGTCTGTGTCTGGATGTTTGTGAACCATAAAAGAGCAAGTGAGAACCCTCCTGCTTGTGAAGGCAGGAGGAAAGGGGAGAGAGCATAGGTCGAATGAGGAGAATGTTGGACAGAAATGGAGCAGCAATGCTATTACATATTATACAGTCCTTGTGTTTGTATGCCTGTCTTTGAACATTTACTAATGTTAATGCAGAAATTTTAGTAATGCTTTAGAAAAGCTTTAGAAAACATGTATGTTTTCTCTGTAGGTCATAGGCTTAAAATTTGAATCCTACCAGTGGATGGAGATTTTTAGCTTTTTCATAGTGAGCTTGGCTTACCTATCACAGGCATAGCATGGTTCCTGTAAGGAACAGTATAGCAAAGCTTCAGAGTAGCTTTCCTTTGGACTCCATAATGATTCATTGTTAGCCTTAGTGTAGTACAAGGTTACTGGTCTTAGTGGTACAAGGTTACTTTACCAGCCCCCTGAGAAAGGTGCATTTATAATGAAATGAAAAAAGTAACTACTCAAGAATATTAAAATAAGTGCACTAGATATATAAGATTCCATTTATTGTCTCCTTGGGCATAAAATTAATTGTTTTTATATTTAAAATGTCAGCAAAACTTTGGTTATAGTATTTAGTGATTGGTGATATTTTAAAAAAATTGTTAAAAGTAATTATTGATTGTCAAAAGTGTAATGGCAAATGAAAGTGAAGTTTTTCCTCAAAGTACCATTTTCCTCAAAGTACCAAGTATTTCTTTCATGCCAAGTATGACTTTCTGTTTGGTACTGTGCTGGGAACAGTGAGTAATACAGAAAGAAGTAAAAACACAGGTACAACCTCAACTACCATCAACTGGGGGAGACAAAACCAACACTGCAAAAACAATAGTGAGCAGTGTTTGATATATACAGGACTGATAAGTTCTATGAAAATTCTAGGACTCTAACGGAAGGAAAAACTGAAGAAGCTCAGAAAGACTGGAACATGAACTTTATTTTAAAAGATTAGTAGAAGTTAAAATACTTTGTTGAGTGTTATAATAATGCAAAGACAAAGGAGTTAGGATAGGAAAACATTTAGTTTTCACAAAGCTTTGAAGAAGTGAACAAAATTAAAGTCAAGTGTTTATCTTGAGCACAGTTGGGAAACAAAGTTGAGTTGCCGAGGAGGAGCCTGGTTAAGGAAAGGAATGGTTTGTATCAGGATGAATTTGTTTTTGAAATTGGTCAGATCTGTGGCAGAATCTGACGTCTCTGACTTTTCACTTCCTTTTTAAAATGAAAATAATAAGTATCTCCTACAGTTCTTTTGAGGATTGTGTGAGACAAAATGTACAGTGCTAGTTAAAAGAACAAAGAAAAAGCCTTTGTAAACCAACTAGAATATGCCTGGCATAGAGTAGATGTGTAATATATAGTAGGTTCTTTCTCCCTTCTATTTTTAGGTTAAAAAACAAAAAGGAAGAGTTAAGCTTAACACAGTATGAACTGGCAAGCCCTGGTAGGTTTTTTGAGCAAAGGATCAACATGGTGAATGTAGTACTTAGGAAAGATTAACCTGGGAACATGACTTATAAAGTGGATTGAAGGTAATGGGGCCTGGAGTCAAGGAGGTAAGATAAAATAGTGCTAAATTTAAGGAACTGTGTCTTAAGGGTCTCGACTAAGTTGATAACAGTGAGATTATTAAGAAAGGAACCGGATTAGGTAAGACTCATTGAATCTACATGTTGGAAGAAAGTGATGCACTGAGATGACTGCCTAGGTTGTCAAGAAGAATGTGATACCTGGTCTTGTAGTTGGGGATGTTGGAATGGGGAGCCCTTTGGGGAAGAACAGAAGTTTGGTTCAAGTGTGTTATTTGCCATGACCTTGGGTCATCCAGTTTTTTTACAGTTTAAAACCAAGACAAGATAAAAGAGTATACGTAGTTGGAGACAGGAGACAAAAGCTGCAGTGAAGGTGGAGAAATTAGGGAGATTAGGGAGGCAGCAGAATATTGAGATCATAGTTCAGAATGATGATTTGAGTGAGCGAATAGATAGGTTTTCTGGAAGGGGGATATCCTTATGCTGTTAGTGTATGTTCCAAGACATCAGCATATTTTACTCCTTTTGAAGAGATTTAAAGGAGAGAAAGTAATATTTCACCCACAAGTTTAATCTGTAAACTGGTAGTCAACAAGGTAACTCTTAAGAATTAATGATAAGCTTTCATAAGGGCAAAATTAAGTCTTTGCTATAAACCAAAAGCAATGCACCAAACTTGTTTTAAGGAGTCAGCCATGATATATTTATATGAGGTAAACAGGTTTTGAAATGTTCATTAAATTGTCTTGTGTTATTAAAAAAAGCAGATTGATATTTTTTCTAGACCTCATTAAAATAGTGATAATTGTGCTAAGAGCAGTAGTTTTCAACGATAGTGCTTTTCACTACGTTCTGTTTGCATTTTGATGTACAATTGCATAGTACATCAATTGTATTGACATTTATTAATAAGGGTCCGGTCCTTCCTGATCTGTGGTGTTTATTTTTTTTTTCAGGTGGTGTGACAAGAATGACTGTATCCCTGGTGGTTATTGTTTTTGAGCTTACTGGAGGCTTGGAATATATTGTCCCTCTTATGGCTGCAGTCATGACCAGTAAATGGGTTGGCGACGCCTTTGGTAGGGAAGGCATTTATGAAGCGCACATCCGGTTAAACGGATACCCTTTCTTGGATGCAAAAGAAGAATTCACTCATACTACCCTGGCTGCTGATGTCATGAGGCCGCGAAGAAATGATCCTCCCTTAGCTGTCCTTACACAGGACAATATGACAGTCGATGATATAGAAAACATGATTAATGAAACCAGCTACAATGGCTTCCCTGTCATAATGTCAAAGGAGTCTCAGAGATTAGTGGGATTTGCCCTCAGGAGAGACCTGACAATTGCAATAGGTATCCTTTTTAAAAAAAATAAACACATGCATCTAAATCTGTTGATAACTATGTAGATAGATAATACAAACAGATTTGCTGAAGGAAAGGAATGGAACTTAACTGGTTGAATCTAGGGGGGTAAAAATGTATTTTAATGTCCCATGGAATCTTAAGTTCTTTAGGAAAGGAAATTAAGCTTCCATGGTTTTGTGCTTAATAGACTTTTATCTTCTCATTTGACACTAACAGAGACTGGAGTCAGATTCTTTCTTATCCTGCTTAGATAAGCATTGTTAAGTCGATCTTATTTAAAATAGCATCGAATATAAGGACAAAGCAGAGCCAGGGTATTCAGCTGGATACATCTTTTATGTAGGAAATGGTAAATTCATATGCAAATTTAAAAAATTCAGTCTTTAGTCACTTGTCAGATTCTGTGGATTTAAATTTATGATATTTACTTGTACTAGCAAAAGTGAAAAAAATCAATGAGATTTTATTTTGGTCAATGCCAGGTTGAAAAGAAAGTTCTGTTTTTTGCCGGCATGCCTGAAAATGTAGTTGACTGCCTTATGGGACATTTCTTTTTTAATGGATTTTGAGAAATTAAGCCCTTAAGATATACTAGCAAGATTTTTCTTGAGAAATAATAACAAAAATAATACCAAAAATATAGATGGAAAACAAGACATAAATTTGTATTAAAGGTTAGAGGTAGAAGTTCATATTTACTTTCAGAAGCAAAGCATTGCTTTCCTCCTGAAAGTGTATGTGAATTAACATAAGAAATGTCTGAGTCATATCAGAAAATGAAAACTGTGATTTTGTTTCCTGCTTCAAAAGCCTTTGAATGGATGGCATTTAAAACAGTTTTAAAAATCCAGAAAACCAAACCTCGCAGATATCCTGGCACTTAATAAAGCTGGTTAAAATAGTCACTGCATTCATGTAAATTAAGATGACAGATTTAATCCAGAGAAGCTGAAATGTTCACTAGTCTTGTGCCTAGAAGGGCCATTGCAGAAAATCAATCATTTAACTTTTTAAAAGCAGTTGGAAAATTTTGGGTCACTGTTTTGTCATTAAAAATTTATTTAGATAATCTCAGTATTTTCCTTGATGATATAATGCTTTTTATTTTATGAATGCTTAAGGTTGATGGGTGCTAGAATGTCTGTCATACTTGCTACCAGTATTTATACACCTCCATTCAGTTGTTTAGCAAAGTCATTGCTAGATACTTCTGTGGGCTCAAAGTAATGTACCAACCATCTTTCAAAAGTCATGTTATTTGTTAATGGGCTTTCTTCTTTTCCATGCCTTTATCATGCGTTTAGGGTGGTTTAGTAAGAACTAGCCACAGCGATGTGGTTACTTGACTGTGTTACAGCACTGTGTGGTTACTTGACTGTGTTAATGGGCTTTCTTCTTTTCCATGCCTTTATCATGCGTTTAGGGTGGTTTAGTAAGAACTAGCCACAGCGATGTGGTTACTTGACTGTGTTACAGCACAGTTAAATAAGGCCTTAAGGGTCAGGAGCAAATATCATTGTGATAGCTCTATGCTCAGTAATATCTACTTAATTTGGGACTGGTACTTACTATTTTGACTTGAATTTTTGTTGCAAAGTAGATGTTTGATATAAAAAAATAACTACTTGAGCATGCAGTTTTGAATACACCCAAAATAGAAACATAAAACTTAATGCCTTATGTTGTATTCTCTCCATTTCATAGTTTCCTTCTCTTTCCTGTGGTTACTTTTCATCTTTTGCCATTTCTGAGTCTTGCAAAACGGGTGCGGAGGTAGGCAGGATAGGAGCACTTGAAGCACAGCACGCTGGAGAAAAGGGGAAAGAGTGTCACTTATGTACATTATTACAGTTTTACCCTCACTGCACTGCTCATGAGTCATCTGGAAAGTTAAACTAACTAACATTGGGAAAGAGATCTAGTTGAGAGGGTCAGAGTGTACACCTCCTAGTCAGACTGGGATGAGCTCTCTTAGTCCTGTCCCCCGGTAGGATAAGTGACATGAGTGCGTGTTTTAGTGGCAAGCCAGCTTCATTCAGTGAAGGAGTCCTATAATAAGCTCTGCTCTCAGTAGTTTGTTCAGGTTTTAAAATTCCTTATTCCGGGCATGCTTCCTGGCCCCCCTAAATCAGAAAATGGCTTCCATCCCAGTAAAGTTGTATCATGATTTAATTATAGCAAAAGTACTATATTTAAATGAAATCAATTTGTTACTGGTGAATTGCAAGTATAAGAAATTGCTACAGGGCTTTTCATCCTACCCCTTTTTAGCTAAAATGAGGGAAAATATGAAGGGTTGAAAAACCGTAGATTTTTTTTTTTTCAAATCTTTAAGCTAGCAGGTTCCCTTAAAAGAAAATCTGTCTTTTAAAACATACTGTTCTCTATCTCTTTTCAGAAAGTGCCAGAAAAAAACAGGAAGGCATCGTGGGCAGCTCTCGTGTTTGTTTTGCACAACATACCCCATCTCTTCCGGCAGAAAGTCCTCGGCCATTGAAGCTTCGCAGCATTCTTGACATGAGCCCTTTTACAGTGACAGACCACACCCCAATGGAGATTGTGGTGGATATTTTCCGAAAACTGGGTCTGAGGCAGTGCCTTGTAACACACAATGGGTAAGTTTGGTTAAAGAAATCAGTTCACTTAGCAGAATTGATGATGCTTTTTAGTGGAATCCATGTGTAGTTGTTAGGAGAGAGTGTTAAGTCAGCTCCCCAGTAGAAAAGTCTCTCTAGTACGTTTGTTAATTCAGAATCAGTCGCTCATACTTATGCTTAACAAAATAAAAGACAAATGTCAGCTGTCAGCTCTTTGCCACAACATAAAATGGTATTTGTCAAGAACCCTTTAACACTGGTGAAGAGGTGGTAGAACCTCCCTAACATTTATGCTGAGCTTAGCTTAACATTTCCTTTCTTAAAGGAATAATATGCATGTGTGGAATACTGCAAAAACCTGCTGTGGAGTTTTCGGTATTCATTTGTAGGATATAGTAACTCAATAATAACTTTCTGCTTTTCTGCTATTTACTATTTCAGCTGTTTTTGATTTGTTATGTAATAAGGAAAATTGTATATAATTAAATGAAATTTGTAAAATAACTGAAAATCTCCTTTGCTAAATGCTTTGCCTTCTCTTTTCTACTTTATATGCAAAATTGTGATATAAACTCATGACACGCACTCATTTGTGTAAAATATATAAATTTTCTTTTACACCTAAGTTGCATGTTTCTCTAGAGTAGGAATGTAGAAAAATATATTTTGACAAATGTCAAAGGGACTGTGGAGACAATACTTCGTAGCCTCAACAACATACCGTACTCAGTTGGATTCTGTTACGATTGCTCTTCTCTCTTCCTGGACCAGGGATCTGTCCTTCTTTCTTCAGTGCACTTTATTTTCTTGTATTGCTGCTCCTACTGGAAATGCTTAGGGGACATCATTTTATCTGTAGGTGAATAAAATGAGTGGCAGGGGTTTTGGATTATGCATGAATTGGATGTTCATCTGGCACAGTGTGAAATAGGTTGAAATACTAGACATTTAGATCACAGAAAGTGGATTTTTTCCCCAACTTGTAGAAAATACATGGGTGACAGAACACGTGACCCTGTTTAGAGGAAGGAAGAAGAAACAAAAGTAAGGAAATTTTCTTATAGCACAACTGCCTCATGTTTCCCGTTTAACTTTGCGAGTACTTCTGCAAAGTACCTCTACTTTTATGCATGGGAAATTGAAGCTGAAACAAGTGTAATAATTTATGCAATCACTTGGTAGCAAGCCATAGCTTCAAATATCTTTGTAATTTAAAAACTCAGATATCTTTCTTTTGTCTTACATTGTAGCTGACTGATAGAATGTGTTATGTTTCTTTGTGAGTTCTGAACCACTGCTCTTGTCTTGGACAATATTTTATGTTCTGTTGGGCTAGGAATAGAAATGTAAAGCCTCAAGTGTTGGATCTTTGCTTCAAGTTTTCACTGTGCTAGCTGAGTGAAATAATAGATGATAGGAAATAAATCAGGTAATAAAATAAATTTTATAAAGTTATAATTTTATAAATTTATAAATTTATAAATAAAATAAATAAGAATAAAGCTCCTAAGAGCAGCGAGTTAGAAATTATTAGATATCACTGACTATGAGGAAGATGGATAAAGTAAAATAGCTTCTCTTTTGTTTTGTTTTTTTAATTAAATAATGTTCCTAAACTTTACTCACTATTTGAAACTTAAATGAGTTCATGTTAACTGGGATAACTTGTCCCAAAGCTCTGCTGGTTCTTAGCTCTTCTATTAGAAATAACTCAATTGGAAAATGGCCCAAGTTCTTACTCGCTTTGAGTTGTTTTCTATACCTGGCTATGGTTATTCTCTTAATGTACTGATAATGTGTCATTCTCTAGTCATGGTTAACTCTGATTGCAAAGCATGGTGAGTTGATTGCCGCTGTTTACTTCGTTGATTGACTCCCAGGTTTTAGACGGCATAGATATTAGAAAGGAAAATATTTAAAAGAATGGAGAGGTGGGAGAGTAGCTAAAATTTTGCCTGATACTGCCTGTTTATAAAGAAAGCTTGAGGAAGGAGTGACTTTTTCCTTAAGCAATCTGTTTGACAGCTTTGGTTGTATTTTCCTTATTTCTGTCCTACAAGGAAAATGGAATGGTATTTATATAAAGAAATCATTTGAGGTGGTAGCTCATGAGACTATGTTTTTGTTGAGGTGTTGAAAGAAATAGTGTGTTTTATTCTCACTTAAATGATTTAAACCCAGAAAAGAAGCCCTGTCTTCTGGTGGAAAGTATAAATTTCTAAATAATTACTAACATTTATAGTTTATGCTGAGTCCTTTAGAGGTGAAATAGAACTATTTGGGGCAAGATACACAACAAATCCAGAAACCTAGGTTCTTGAAGAGAAGGAATGGAAAGATAAGGATTAAGTGCAGCTGTAAATTTTTAAAATGCCAATTAGTTACAGATTTCATTTGTATTAGCCAGCAGAATTTTCAAAATCTTTTTAACCTTGGTGAGACTAGCAGGACATTCGTTGAATTGCTCAAAAAAAGTTTTGTGACCATAGAATTTTGCAAAGTATTGAATTGAGTACAATTGAGGTTTAAATTTATGGTGGGACTTCTCAGAACGTAGATAGTGTTGATATTATTTGAGTTGCAGATAGGGATAACAGGAAACTTAATTGAACATGTATTCCTTTTTCTTATGGAGGAAAAGGGGCAGAACAACCTCGAGTACTGATTTGTCTTTAGGACATACTTTAGAAAAATGCTGGTTTCTACCCTGTTAACTCTTACATCATTACTTGTTAGTTCAAAAGGAAATATTCAATTATTTCTTATGTGAGTCACATTTTGCAATGACTTCTTTGCACTTCCTGCAATTAAGAAAAGTGACTGAATTGTACCTTTATTTTCTCATATCACTTTTCATTAACGAATGAATGGAAATACATGTTCCTTTCTTTTTATGCCTATTATATTGTAAATTGAGAGATTACTTTATAAATCTCTAAATATGTCACTTGATCCTTAATAGATTTGCAGCTTTCCTCATTGTCCACTTTGTGACTTGGCGCAGAGCTTGCTGATACAGATAATGTTCACTGAAATTAATCATCATATAATATAGTTAGAAAAACATGAATAAGAATTAAAATGAAATTAATTCATGTATTGCCAGGAATTTCACATATCTTGATTCCAATCATAAATTCAAGAGTATTGATGATTTCCCACAAATCTTAAATGTTCTTAGTCAGACAAACACATCTTACTGAATGACTTTCATCCAGTGCAGTTTCTTAGTTACTTTACTTACATCCATGCTCTGAGAACTGTTCATCTTTTTTTCTTAAGGATCTCGTTATGTTTTTAAAATGAGAAAATATTAGCAGCGAACCTGTTTCTCCTTCCCCATCCCTACGCATCATTCATTTTTTGCTTATCTGTAGACTGCTTTGACTTAGTGAAGCCCCCTCCCCTCGACAGTGGCATTCTGTAAAGCAGCCAGAATGTTCAGGGGCAGTTAAGTAGTTATGTTGGCTTAGTAGATCACCAGGGAAATGTCCAGTTGCCTGAAAAGCATTCTGGAGGAGCTTCCAGTTCCAGCTTCCTTAACACTGTTTAAGGTTATTTTTCCACATTCACTGTTTATATTGCCACATTCTGCAGTTGAGTTTATTGGCTGTCATTACAAAATCCAGTAACCAGAGTTTTATTTTAATGATTTAAAGCAGTCTGATTATCTTTAATATCACCATTATGTCTATCATTTTGTTTGATGTGATGATGATGATGTTGAGAATCATTATTTATAGATGATGCGAAAAGTAAAAATCACTTAACTTCTTTAATGTAAATCACATAAATTTAAGAGTTGAAATACATCACTTCCTGAAAATTAGGGGGTGTTTGTATTGGTTAGCTTTATTTTGTACACATTACCTTTAATTTTAGTTCCAAATAATGATAAAATCTAAAGAATTTCTTAAGTTTCTTCATAGAAATTAAGGATTTACTGTCTTCTACTTTTCATTGCTAAGATAGCGCCAAATCATGACTGCTGCATTCTGGGATTTTAGAAATTGAAAAAATATTTTTCTTTAAGAAAATAATACTACAATGAAAGTAATATCAAAAGGTTTATAGCCATACATTAATACTAAGTTCCTTTTGTACTTTGTAGTCATCTTCATTGTAAATATTTACAGTTTTGATTTTTAATTTAAAAAGGAAAACAACCCACCTATACTTAAAAATAGTATCATGTCACTTTTTGAAAGTCAATAGAATTTATTATGCAAATGGATGTGGGGTTTAAAATCATTTTTGTTTTTATCGTTTTAAAGATCATTCTTATGTTCATGTTTTTATTTTTTTCTCTCATTCTTTATCATTATGATTGGAACCTCTTTTAATTTAATTTCTCACACAGTTATTAGCATAACATGATCTGTTTCAGGATTGTCTTGGGGATCATCACAAAGAAGAACATATTAGAGCATCTCGAGCAACTAAAGCAGCACGTCGAACCCTTGGTGATTAGATATATCAGATCTCCTCATTAGACACTTTAGAAGTCAGGAAGCATGAAACTTGTGAACTGTTCAGTTCTCTCTTGCCCAGATAACCTGCTGAACAAAAAAAATCCTACATTCTGCCAATTACATTTGTATCATAAAATATCGCTAAGATAAATTTAGATATGTAAAAAATTCTATTCATAGAAAGTAAGTAAAATTTAATATTGCTCAGAAAAATCATTAGTTGCAATTTAAGAACTGTAAACAGTTTGGTAGTTGAGTAAATATTATTGACATTCTTAAACACAGCAATGTTTATCTCAGTGGATACAGCAGTGTCAGGAGACACCAGCCTCACTGGTTCTAATTGCCTGCTCCCCACCCCAAACCCTTTTTCTTTTTTATGATTCCTAGTCTTGTGGTAAATCAAAGCTCAAAGATGATTTTAAAACCAAGCTTAGCAACGTTACAATTGCTGACGGTTGGATGGATTTTTTATGGGCACACTAACTATGG
Source organism: Uropsilus gracilis (assembly GCA_004024945.1). Lineage (NCBI taxonomy): Eukaryota > Metazoa > Chordata > Mammalia > Eulipotyphla > Talpidae > Uropsilus > Uropsilus gracilis. The sequence goes on along the minus strand of PVHY01012372.1, from coordinate 33,249 downwards.
CGTAATATGCATACATTTGTGATCATGGCATTTTTTGTTCTTTTTCTGCTATACCCTGCATACCTTCAGAGTCAAGAACTTGTGTCCTGCCATTTCATTAGTGATCTGTACCTAGATTGTATGTGTATCCCTTTTATATGATGTTTCTAAAATGCTATAAGCAGATTTTAGTATCAGATGCACTTGTTTTTAACTGGCTTTATGTTCTGGTGGTTTCACAAATAAAAATAAATTTCAAATTATCTTACCCTAGTATCTAAAATTGTCTGATGTTAGCAATTAATACCTGAAATTTATTTGTCCTGCAATTGTCACACTAGATAAAACCTGTCCCAGTGTGCTTAAGTACACAACTGAGTGTGCAGTCTTGTTACATGCTAATATTTCACAAATGTTTCATGCATCCTTTAAAAAAAGAACAAATTACTAACTGGAATAAGTAGCAACTCATCCATTCTGCTTCCTGCTTCACCTGTAGTAATCTTTTAAGACTGCCTTTTTTGATTTTTCACCTATCTTTTAATGTTGGCATTAACCACTAAAGACTTTCATGAAGCACTCTATCTTAACATTTTTGGCCAAAATCAAAAAAAGAAAACATTTGTGTGCATGGTAGAAACTTGGGTTGTCTTGTAGATTTATTTTTTGGATTCTGAAGTTTGGGTTTGAAGTTCTTTGTTGAGCGTTTAAATTATCATTTTATCTCAATTGTATGTGCCTTCCTGAAGATTCTGCATACAACTGGGTCATTCCTGTTTTTTTAATTTTTTTAAGTTTATTTTGGTTAAAAAAAGAATACTGAGGGAATTTGGTTGTCAGACATTTTACTGCTTTTTTGATATGATGGGAATGAATTTTGCTTCTCAGATGGAATTGGTATCGTTTCTTATTCATACATCCATTTTTTTGTTATATTTTTGTTGGCATACATTAATCAAATAGCTCTACTTCAATGAGGCATGCCCTTAGAGACTCAGTGGAAAGGATATTATTGTACAATTAGTGACCATATGTTTTCTATATCCTATATCCAAAATGGTTGCTGAACAATTAAAGTATTTTCGCCAATAAAACGTTTTTTGAAAATGAAAATCAGGCTGCTTGCTTTGCTCTATTTCTGTCAAGAACAAAGAATTTAGTGATAGATTTAGCTTCTCTTTTCATTTTCCTTTTTAATAGCAATCTTCTGTTTATCCCTTTCAGACGCCTCCTTGGCATTATAACAAAAAAAGATATCCTCCGTCATATGGCCCAGACGGCAAACCAAGATCCCGCTTCAATAATGTTCAACTGAATCCCATAGATGAGGAGAGAGAGCAAACAGAAGAGGAAGTTCATTTGTTGAATAGCACAACTCTTTAACCTGAGGGAGTCGTCAACTTTTTTTTTCTCCTAAAAAAAAAAAAAAGGATTACAAAAGCTGGGCTTTTGCATCATGGTTTGCAAATATTGCTGGTGGCTGGAGTTGTCTGGGGAGGGGAAGGAGTGAGAAAAAGAGATGAGTGAGGGAATGTCCCCATCTGAGAGCAGCGAATCAACTCCTGTTCTGCACTGGATGCATTCAGCTGAGGATGTGCCGTGATAGTGCAGGCTTGAGCCCTGAGAGAGGAAACCAGCGCCTGCTCGCCCACCTGGGAGCACCTGGCCTGTTACTCCAACATCGCAAAGAGGCGCTATCAGTCCCTATTTCAGGAGGGATTACTTTGAATTGAGCCATCTTTAAGACTGCAAGGTCTTGCCCTTTTTTTTAAAATCAGAACTGTTCTGTTTAATTCATAAATTGTAGAGTTAAGCATTACCTTTCTACATTCCAGAAGCTTTTATTTCTCTCACTCTTTCTCTCTTGAGCTGTAACAAAGCCTCTTTAACTTGGTGTACCCTTTTGAAGCAGTCCTTTCTCATATTGAGATGTACTGTGATTTTACTGAGGTTCCATCACAAGAAGGGAGTGTTTCTTGTGCCACTAACCATGTAGTTTGTTCCATCACCAAATGCTGGGAGCAGTCACATGCACTACAACAAAGACTGAGAAAACAGGTAAGATCCCAAATGCAGCGTCAGTGAACTCTCAGCTTGTGCACCGTGTGGTTCAGAAATGACAACAGTGAAACTTGACTTGTAAAGATAGAATCTTCTTTTTGTTTGTTTTTTTTCCCTCTCAGACTTTATGGATAATGTGACCTTGTCTTATGCAAATTCTGTATTTCTAAAACTATGATATACAAGTGCTGTTCAGCATACTGGAAACAAAAATGCTGCTTTGACAGGAAAGAGAAGGAAGTATTCTGTTAGGCTGGGTCTGGTATTAATTGCATGTTTAAACACTGGAATTTTTTTTTCTTGAAATTAGATAAGTCATTTTTTTTCTTGCCTCAAAATCTTTCACTGCTGACACTGAAGAGAAATGTAATTCATAACTTGCACTAAATGTATATTTCGTTTCTTAAAAATTTACCATTCTTATTTATATTTTTATGGATTAAAATTTATAAAATACAAATCAGTTAATATCGCACAAATAATTTTACCTTTTTAATGTGATTTTTTATAGACTAATTCAAACTTACAAATATGGAGATATGAACAAAGTTTACAATGGGAACAAGGGTTTAAATGGAGGACGTGGGTATTTCTCTATGATCCAATGTGTACATAGACCTTTTTCAGATCTTTCACTGCCATCCCCTGGATTATGTCTTCTGACTTGTCCATTATATAACTCATTAACTAGAAAGTTGAAATACTTTAAAATATTTTGCAGATTAAAACCAAAAGCTGGTGATTTTAAAAAACACTTAAAAATAAATGATTGAATTGCAAAGGTAGTAGTTACAATTTTGATCTGAACATAACCTTTAATCTTTGGGAAGTGACATCCATAACTGTTCAGTGATGTTTTGAATATCCATGGTGTACATTTTGCAAAGGAATTGAAATGAGTGGGGTATGTTTGGTTTGGTTTGGAAGTTTTGATTCTAGACATGTCTGTCATAATCATGGTCTTAATTCCCAATTGGCAAAAGCAGTTTTCTTGAAGGACTAGCCTAAATATTCTGATTCTGTATTTTTGGAAGGAAAATGAATTTTTGCAAAGGAACATATTCTCAAACACAACAGGCAATGAACCATTTTTACATTTTGGAAGTGACTCTTCCTAATTCTTAATGATAATATATTTGCAAAATCTTTAAGATCATATAAGATCTGTAAGATTGTGAAGATCTCTAAGATCATGAAGCCATATTAGAATGACGGTTGAAAGTTGAGTAAAAGTTTAGGAATTTTGGGTTGTGCTATCTGCTTAAAATGAGTATTTTTTTTTCCTACTTATTTCTTCCCTTTGGTAGACTTCAAATTGTCTTAATGACTCAAAGTTCATTTGGCCATTTAGAATGAAATCATTCCTAAGTGACATTTGGCCATTTAGAATGAAATCATTTCTAAGTGACAGCTCTGTATACCTTACTCATCTGACATGTCCTACATGTATTTGCAGCATGAAAGGCAATGCTAGAGCATGAGTTTCTTGGCATTGGCTGTTGAATAACTTAATTGCTTGTCCTGAGTTACGGGCCTTCAAAGAAGAAAGCAGTTTCTTTGCAGATAGCGTCATACTTTAAACATCCTGTAGATTTTATTTCCATGTATCATTTTGATTTCAGGTCCTCTGTTCATTGCCCATCCTACCACAGATACTGACATTTCAGGGTGGATTTTAAGGTGGCTACTAATTTTCTTTCTTGTGTATTTCTAATCTGACATGTCTCACTGCTGAAATACAGGAAAAGTTCTGTCTTTTTAATCCCTTCAGTAGTTTTCTTTTGTAATACTCTGTTGCACTTTTGTTTTTGAGGTGTGTCTGCTTTTCAACCAAATGATGAAATGGTGGAGACCATGAAATATATATGCCTAATTGGCAAATTAATTGACCAGTATAATAAGTGGTGCGCCTTACTGGAATGCCCTTTTTGAGAAAGTATAATGAGAATGGGCAAGGGTGTCAGCATCTCTTCTTACTCATAATTGTTTTCAGTTTTGGTTCATGAAGAATGACGAATGCTTAGTTTGTTAATCTGTGATGTTGCCTAGAGCTGTATTTATCTGTTTTTATTTATACCAGTGTAGTATAAAGCTGCATATCATTACAGTAAAGATGATTACTGTGATGAGTTAAACAGAAAATCTATTAAAATCTATACGACAATGTGTGGTTTGGCCTTTAATTACATCTGTAACAGCCCTGCACTTTACTGCTTTGTGCAGTGTGGGCCAGTAAGCCTGACGTGTAGTCTTAGAGGGGGTGATATATGCATAATGTTTCTCTAACATTACAAGCCAAGTGTGTTCTTTGTGAGCACACTTGATTGTACAACATGGTAGATATACACTTGCAATATACAGAGCCTCCATTTGTCAGTGAAAGTTTTGCAGGAAGTATGTGGGTTTGCGGGAAGATTTCACTTAAAGCATTTTAAAAAGAAAAATGCATGAAGAGAAACATGTAAATCTTAAAATAATCTTTTAATTTGGGAAAATTTGCTACTTAGAGCTGTCTAAAAGGAGGTGGTAATGTGAATTGTTAAAAAAATTTCAGTAGTCTTCTAATATCAAACTATTAGTAAAGAGAAAAACACAGTACTAGAAAGGCCAAGGTAGATCTTTTATCTTTGGTTTCATTTTAATGAAATATTAATTCAACCTGTATAATGTGCCATACACTATTCTCTATGTTCTTGAAGCTTATGTTCCAGTAGGGAAAAAGACAGTTGTGTCATTATGTCAGTTGGTGATAAGTATCACAGACTAGTTCAACAAAAATGCTTTTGGTGATTCCATGCCTTATAAGTTCAGCATAAACTCTCATACGAATGGAGGAAAATAAGTCACTTAATGGGGGAGAGTGATCAGAGAAGGTGTCTAGATAAGGTGACATTTGGGCAAAAATGAAGAAATTGAGGACGTGATAAGGTTATCTGTCAAATGAATGTTCCAGGAAGAGAAAGTACTATATGCAGGTATTTTGAGGTAAAGTATGTCTAGCTAGTTCAAGGAACACCAAGGTGATCATTGTGGTGGGAAGGGGAAAAGGTGTTAAGATGAATGAGGGGAAGTTGGGGGTGTGGGAATTTGGCCTTTTTTTTTTTTTTAAACTCAAAAGGGAAGCCAGTGGATTCAAGTGATAGGAGCTGGCGTAACATGCTCTCTGGCTGCTATATTGGGAACAGACTACAAGAGTGTAGAAGCAATAGGGTCTTGGAATAATCCAGTCAAGATACGATAGGCCCTTGACACTGACTGAAGCTGAGTCAAGTGTTTAAAGTGGTTCGCTGTAGACCTTCTGAAGGCAGATGGCTTCAATGTGGAGTGATAAAGCATATCTTGAAGGATTTTGGCCAGAGTTACTACAAAACATGACCACTCAGTTGGAAAAAAATCTCAGGGTCAAGATTTGGGAGTGTGTATAGAAGAGTGTTGGTTTTTAGATATATATCAAATGCCTTTTGGACTTCCAAGTGGGTTGAAACCAAGCTGGCAGTTGTATATGAGACAAGTTTGGAAAAAGGTCCAGCCTGACATCTAAATAGGGGAGGTATGCTGGAACAGGATAAGGCACTGAGATATTAACTGGACAGAAAATAATTGAACATTGACGCATTTATAGGCTCTTATTTGGGAAATGAGGATTCAGCTAAAGAGGGAATATCCAGTGAGACAGGGCTGGGAGTAGAGATAATTAGGAGACAGTTAACCCCCTAAGTAAAATGAGTACTCGCTTCATGGAGGATCAGTTGCCATATGTTGCTGATAGGTGAGGAAAAGGAAAACTGAAAACTGGTGATTGTGGTAACTGACCAAAGAGTGGTCAGGCAAGAGCCTGGAGATGGGAAGGAAATGAAGGCCGCTGTTGGAGTTCTCTTCATGAGTCTTCAGAAAAGGGATGTGTGATAAAGGGCTATGAGATGCAGTATATCAGTTTTTGTTGTTGTTGTTGTTAATGGGCAGTGTCCATAGAGGGGATGCTGAAGATCTTGAGTGGCAAGGTCCAAGGGGAGATTGGTCCTTGGGCACATAGTGGGACTAAACAACTTACCTAGGAGAAGGCAGAGTGTGTTGGGTAGTGGTGGTATGAGATTTTGCGGAAGTTACTTCTCTAGTTTCTCAGTGAAATACATGGGGTACGAGGTGGAGAGGAAATTGAATGATTGAGGAAAGATGTGGAAGTAAAACTACTAGGCAAAAGCATGACCAACTTGAGGGTAAAAATGAGACCAGTTCTCAGATGTATTTTTTTTTCCTTCAGTCACCTGGTGAACAGTAGCCAGAGTAGGCAGCTTTGTACCACACTTAAGGTGATAAGTACACAACATGCTTGGCAGTGGAATGAATGTGTCATTTTAATAATGAGGAGGGGATGTGTGGGCTGGGTGAAGCGGGAGCAAGACCAAAGTGTGTTTAGAAAAGTGAACAAAGGTGGCTGTCAGAGCAGTGGATCATAAGGTATGATGGATTTATAGTAACTAAAAGTTGGGGTAAAAGAGATGGAAAGAGTGATGTTTGGGTAAGATGATACTTGGGGTTAGGGATTTGAGTCTTGGTACTGACAGGATTTAGAGTGTGAGTTGGCAGCTGAGATGGGGCAGGGCACTGTTTAACTCCTTCAATAATTTTCCTGTAAAGTGCCAGATGGTTATTTTAAGTTTTGTGGGCCAATCTTTGCAATTGCTGTTTTGCCCTTGTAGCCATAAATACTGTGTAAACAGGTGTTTTACAAAAACAAGGAGCTGACTATGAGTTGCCATAGTTTGCCACCCTCTAGTCTCCATTGTTGAGTAAACTGTGAAGTTCAAGGTATTTGGAAAGTTCTGCAGATACTCAAATTAAGAATTATGACAGTAGTAATTTAGAATGATGTTAAGCTGGTAAGGCTTGAGTAGTGCAAAGGTATGTACCATTGTAGAGATAGTTTACAGCATTATCTCAATATGACTTTAATTCTTTTGTTGGGTATTTATGATTCTGTTTGAGAGGTTCTGCAGACACAGACACTCAGTTACTGAGGTCCTGGAAGTGAGCTCAGTTCCATTTGAGCTAGGCAGTGATTTTCTGTTACATCCTGATTGGGTCAAAATGCTACATCCAAACAAAACCAAAAGCTAGTTCTTCGAAAAAAATAAATAAAATTGATAGACCCCCTAGCAAGACTCACAAAAGGAGGGAGAAAAATCATAAACAAAAAAAAAAAAATTACAGCAGACACAGCAGAAATCCAAAAGATAATTAGAGATTACTATAAACATACATATGCAAACAAATATAACAACCTGGAGGTGATGGACAAATTCTCAGAATGATACAGCCACCCAAAATTGAACAAAGACAAAATAGAGGATTTAAACAAGCTAATCACAAGCAGTGAAATTAAAGCAATCATCAGAACTCTTCCTAAAAATAAGAGCCCAGGACCGGATGGGTTCACAAATGAATTCTACCAAACATTCAAGGGTGAAATAATGCTCGTATTACTGAAACTCTTCCAAATAATTGAGAAAGAAGGAAGACTTACCAAATACATTCTGTTAAGGAAATGTTACACCAATGTCAAAACCAAACCGTACCAAACCAAAGGAAACTATAGGCTAATGCAAAAATTATAAATAAAATCCTGGCAAATTGAATACAACAATGCATAAAAAGTATTATTCACCACAACCAAGTGGGATTTATGCCAGGGGCACAAGGATGGTTCAGCATCTAAAAGTCAAACAATATAATCCATCACAAGGGAAAAATCAAAAACCATCTGAGCATATCAATAGTTGCAGAAAAAGCATTTGATAAAGTACAGCATTCATGATGAACTCCCTTGAAAAAAGTCAGAGCAAAAGGAACATATCTCAACATAATAAAAGCCATTTATGACAAACCCACAGCAATCATCATCCTTAATGGGGAAAAACTGAAATCATTTCAATTAAGACTGGGAATCAGGTAAGGATGCCCTCTCTCACCACTACTTTTCAACATAATACTGGAAGTTCTAGCTAGGGCACTAAGGCAAAAGAAAGATATAAAAAATACAAATAGGGAAAGAAGAAATAAAGCTATCATTATATGCAGATGATATACTTTATGTGGAGAATCCCCCAAAAAACCACAGAAGAGCTAATTGAAATAATAATAATAAACTGGTTCAGTAAGGTAGATGGATACAAAACCAACACACAGAAAACAGAAGAAATAAAAAAAACTACTCCATTTACTATTGCACTAAAGAAAATTAAATACCTGGGAATAAACCTAACAAACGATGTGAAAGACCTATACAAAGAAAACTATAAAATATTTTCAAAAGAAATAGAAGACAACATTTCAAAATGGAAAGACATTCCCTGCTCATGGATTGGAAGAATTAACTATCAAAATGGCCATCATACCAAAAGCAATCTACAGATTCAATGCAATGCCAGTAAAAATTCCAAGGACATTCTTTAAGTAGGTAGAACAAAAATTATTACTGAAATTCTTAGGGAAATACAAGTCTGCAAATATCTAAAACCCTCCTGACCAGCAGACAAGAGAAGAGAGGTATCAGAATCCCAGACTTTAAACTATACTGCAGTAATAAAACAGCATGGTATTGGAACAAAAACAATCAGAGCAATAGAACAATTAAGTGCCCAGAAATAAAGCCACACAAGTATGGTCAACTAATTTTGACAAAGGGACAAAAAACATACACTGGAACAAGGATAACCTTGTCAGTAAATGGTGCTGGGAAAACTGGGCCACTATATGCAAAAAAAAAAAAAAAAGAACCAAGACACCTCCCTCACATGTACATGTACAAAAAACTCAAAATGGATAAAAGACTTGGATGTAAAACCTGAAACCATAAAATACAGAGGAAAATTTGGGCAAAGCTCTCTAAGGCTTCAGAAATCCCTTTCAGTACACATCTACAGATGGTAAAAAATTAAAGGAAAACGTAAAACAGTTGGGACCACAGCAAACTACAAAGCTTCCGTACGGCAAAAGAGAATAATCAAAACAGAAAGAAACCTAACCAAATGGAAGAAAAATTTTGCCTCCGTACAAGTGATAATGGTCTGATAACAAAGATACACAAAGAACTCACACAGCTTAACAAAAACAAAGCAAAAAGCCCTATCAAAAAATGGGGAGACCTAAAAAGACACTTCTCCAAAGAGAAAATGCAAATGGCCAACAGACATGAAAAAGAGGCTCAGTGTCACTAATAATCAGGGAAATGCAAATCAAAATCACTGAGATACACCTTACTCCAGTAAGAGTGGCCCACATAAAAAGAAAAAAAAAAGGAAAAAAAAAAGGGCAGCAAGAAGTGTTGGTGTGGATATGGAGAAAAAGGACCACTCTTAACACTGTTGGTGGGAGTGCAAACTGGTCCAGCCACTATGGAAAGCTGTGTGGAGGACCCTCATGCTACTGAAAATGGAACTACCGTTCAATCCAGCGATCCCATTACTGGGAATCTACGTAAGGGATACAAAAACAGTAATTCAAAAGGACACCTGTACCTTAGACGTTATCACTGTTTACAATTGCCAAGACACAGAAACAACCCAAATGCCCCCAAACTGACAAATGGTTGAAAAAGATGTGCTAATTTACATAATGGATTATTCTGCAATCAAAACTGACAAATATGAAGCATTTGTGATAAAATGGATTGACCTAAAGGAAATCATATTAGCAGAAATAAAAAAAAACCCTATGTTCTCACCTATAGATGGGATATAGAAACACCAAACAGAAGGCTAAGAAAAACCCAAAATAAGCTTACAGTGGAGCTGGGGCAGGCTGCTAGGGAAGGCTTGTTGGAAGGGAGAAAGTAGGGAAGGGAGGAGCACAGGACCATCGAGAGGAGGGCTCTTGGGTGATGGGGTGGAGGGAGAACCCCTGGAAATGCAATGATGTAACACATACGCACACACATGTATGAATATGTAAACAATGATTTTTTAAAAAATCTCAAAGTTTGCTGGTTTGGATTTAAAATGACAATGAATCTTAAACTAAATGCAAAAAATCCCCTTGCAGAGTGGTCCCAAACAGAAGATCTAAATCTAGAAGTGGGCTCATTGATGCTAACAGTTGAGTGTTTTGCTCACAGTCCAGTAGAAACATTAAGACAGGCCACTTGATCTTAGCCAAAAGGCCAAGTTTACCATAGAAACATTCAGAACCTCAGTTCATTTGGAGGACAGCATTTCTCACATGACAGTGACAACTTTTAAATCCTGTCTGCTTCTGACTTTTTGTTGCTCAGTTTAGATTAGTTTGAAGTTCCCAGGAAGGGTGATGAGATATATTATTTTAAAGGTATTTCCTGCCTTTAACACCACTTCCTCAGCAAAACAAATAAATTGGGTGATAGGTGATGCTTTAAGTATGTTGGAACATTTGTTTCATCCCTACCTTTCCCACCCCAAAGCCCTCTGAAGATCAGTACTTAAGTGACTGGCTGGTTGGGTTTGAGGCTGGATATCATTTTTATGTCATTATCAAATTATAACTACCATTTTCTTTGCAATTTTTTTTTTTTGGAGGCTAGGTCTTGCTATTTTTGCCCGTGGATCCGCAGGCTCACATTGCCCAGGGTACCACAGACTCAAGCAGCCCCCAGCCTCAGCTTCCCAGGTACCTGGGATTACAGGCATGTGCCACAAAGCCCAGCCATTATTTTGGGACTAGGTCTCATTACATGCTCCCAGCGGGACTCGAACCCTGATCCCTGGCCCCAGCTGGAGCTTCCTAGGCTGCCACCTAACAGGCATGCACCACCATGTCCATCCATTCTTTGCAGTTGTGGTGTCGAGTCTGTCTTGGCTCTGACATACCTTGCTTTTTAAAAATACACATTCATATTGTTTGTGTAAGCAGTGATGAAAAGCCTTCTTTGGTTCCCTTTCATTTGTTTCTTAGTAAGTCCTACTGGAATTTGTATTACAGATCACAGGAAGGCACTAAGAAAATACTGCAAATCATACATTTGAGAGAGTTGGATGGATCAAAGGAACTGCTTGCGAGCACATGTGAGTCATCTGACGAGACTGACAAATGCAGTTCAGCAGATCTGGGCTCAGGTTCTGGGAAGAGCAATGGGCACAAGGTCCTATTTAAGTCACTTGCCTCGTGTCCTCCCACTCGAAATCCAGCCTGTAAAGCTACAGCTTTTTTTGAGTCTCAGAAGAAACAAGAAATGCCTAGTTGCCCTATGTTAAATATTGAAAAAGGACTCCTGGGAGCTACCTTAATTAACCATTAGTCAGTGACTTCCTGTGACAGGATGCCTTTGGTTAGCTTCCAAAGTATGATTAGGGCATCCACCTTTTAGATGATTTGGCTGCCATTTAATTCACCTGGTAAAAAAGAGACCATGCCAGGCAAGAAGAGCCCTTATGTAAGCTTTTATTAAATGTTTTCATCAGTTTATTTTTTGTGTTTTTTAAAAACAAAACAAAAAGTCACAAGTTCAATACGAATGTGTTAAGATACTGTATACCAAAGAAGCCAGCTCTCTCAGGCTGCAAGCTGGTCTATGTTTTCTTTACTTCTATTTGCCAGATGATCTTCAATAATTTCTGCAAAGAGATTCCTCTTCAACAGATTATATGCAAGAGGTAAAAGCTGACCAGCAACTTTATGAAAATACTGAAAAATAAAAATACGTTAAGCAGAGAATATAAGATACCTTAGTAAGATACATGGAAAAAGTACTTGCTTACAAATGGCCTGTCTTGAAGAAAATTGAGAGAAGCTATTAAAACTTTATGCTTCCATATTTCCTTACATAAGGTCTATCAACCATTTTGCCCCAAATTATGTACTCAGGTGCTTTTTCCTTTTTTTTTCAACGCATCCACATCAGTTGTGATTTTGATACTGTGAGAGCAAGTATGCCAAGTATGAGTTTTCAAATCAGTTTTCAGTTTCAAAATCTCTTTCTTCCCTCCACTCACCATGGAACCCCCTCCTCCATTACGTTACTGTCTTAGATTCATCAAACGATTTCAATTGATCTCTACCATATATTCATGAGCAGAAAAGCTGGCAGTGCTTTCTTGTTGCTGCAAATGATCACGTAGCGCTTACTTGTGGTAAGTACCATGCTAAGCTTTTTCATTCATTCTTACATAGTTCTGAGTTCTCACAACCATCACACTTTCTGTTAAGCTTGTTCACATTTTATAGCTATTTGCTGCTGGGTCCCTCCTGGCAGGCCAGGTGCTATTGGTGTTGATCACTGACTCATTCTGGCTATGACATTTTGTTTATTTTTACTGGTAACCGTGTATGAGATAGAAAAAGGCAGAGAGATGGTTTTAAGCAGAGTTCCCAGAATACACTCCCCTGATCAGTGGCACCAGCTGACCTGGCAACTTGGCAGGAATGCAAATTCTCAGGATCCAACTAAGCAGTCAATCAAACTGGGTAAAAGAGGGAGACAGGGGCACCATTTTATGTGAACAAGCCCTCTGACTGATTCGGATATACACTCAAGGAAGAGCTGTTTGGTCTTGCTCTGCAAAGCACGGATGCACAGCAGCAGCGCTGTCACCACCTGGCCACGTGTCAGTCCCAGACCCCCAGAAAGTCTGCCTTTCAGCAGTATCTCCAGGTGACTTGTACACACGTTACAGTTTGGGAGTTACTGACCTGGACACTGACTCTGAACAAGCTGCATTTCAGATGTGCACATTCTGTAGTGTATGGGGCAGTGGAGTGGGAGGGAGGGAGGTTTGAGAGTGGCTAGAAGTGAGTTTCTCTTTTTCTGGTTACTCACGTGTGAGCCGTAACAAAAGAGGTCCATTCCCAGCTCCAGCCCCATGCCGTAGTCACATTCATCATTAGCAAACTGCACAAAAGTCATCATTTCCTGAATGGGAGCAAAAGCTTTCAGTCTTTCCTCATCACTTGGCGCCTCAGCAATAGTCTTGCAGATTTTCTTAAGGTCAGCTGAAAAAAAATTATAACCACCTTCAGAAGGTGAAAAGACCATTCGCTAGTTTTCCTCAAATGATTTTTTATACTCCTAACTGAAGCCACCTTGGTTAGCATTATAATTGAGAATATCACTTTTATATTTTTGCCTTAAAATCGAAACAAAAATGGTTTACCAAAAAAATTCCTGTGTTAGCAAAATAGAACTGTGATGCAGTGAATAGATCTAGCTGACTTTATATAAGGAGATATTTTCAGGTATCTGCAACTATGGTCAAAATACACCCACTCCCTGTTTTTAACTGCCCTTAAGCTCAGAGAGCTTTCAAATGGCAGACCAGCGGCAGCCTACTCCTGGGCTAGTCCATGCACCATATTTGGAGCTGGATTAAATAAACAAAAGAACAATGTAGCTATATGAGAAGGCAAGAGCATCACAGAATTAAACCCTTCATCAAAGTGGAGGAGGTATAGCAGGCCCAAAGTGTAATCTGAGGTAATCTGAGGAATATGGAGAAAGTCTCTATAGTGTATCTGAATTAAAAAAACCCACTGATTGAAACCATTTCTCTCAGCCTTTCAACACTTCACTCCTTTCTGCATGCATGAGAATGAAGGTAGTACTAAGTCATAGCAAAGACCTTTTAAACTGTTCCTTGAGCATAAGCCAGTAAGGAAAAGAAGAAATATTACTCAAACCAACAGTCTCCACTGTCTTTCTTTGTCTTTTCTAAATGAAATGGCAGCTCTATTGAGGAAACAGAGGACTGGTTAAAACATTATGTCACACTTAAGAGTGATACATGACTTTAAATTCTATGTAACTCTGATACCAGAACTAGAAGGCAAGGGTGTGAAGATGTACAAGGGCCCGTGGCCTTGCTCTGTGAGACCATGTGAGGGGGCCATCTGACCACAGCACAGCAGGCATGCCGTATGTGAGCGCAGCAGATGCGTTCTTTCCCACCTTAGGTCAGTTATTAGACAAATGACCTAAGATTAGACAAATGATGTTTATTACTTACGGTTCTGAAAATAATGACCCGTTTCTCAATTCTAAAACTTTCAAAGTTAAATGATTTTATATAAGCTTTGTGACCTTCCTTTGTCTTTCAAGGAAGGAGAAAAACTGCATCATTTCAAGACTGATGTAAAAATCATCTCAATACAAGGAAAATCTTTCCTCACATATATTAAAATGAATATTCCCCTATAGACTGTTTCCATCAGCTACATCTTACCATCTGTTTCAGGGAGCTCTCTGTACCCAACATCATTTTTATCCACTGGGACAACCAAGCCTGCACCATGAAAGGTCTTTGTCACGACCTTTAAAAAAAAAAAAAAAAGTAAAATTTAATCAAGGCAAACAGACAAAACAACAAAACCCCTCATCAACAATTCTGTAAAAATGTAATTGATAACATTTCAATAAATTTGGACTCCAAGACAAAGGTTAAGTATCTCCTTTAAAGTAGCCAAAAGTCAAGTAATATTTGAAACAATTACTAAGACAATGAAATAACTGACTTATCAATCATATGAGTCATTCAGAAGTCTATTCCCTGTTTACTGGGGAAGAATGCCTGTTGACAGGAGGTTATCAGCTCTCCCTAAGGGCAAAGTGTCTTCTAGGTAGAAAGCACAGGGACTGAGCCTGGAAGACAGCAGGAAGATGTGGGATGGACTTCCTCTCAGCCACCCTGCTAAGTACAGGACCCCTATTTTCCCTTGGAAAATTCAGATTTGTGCGCGTGATTTCCCCAGAGAAGGGCAGTTTCTAGTTTTGTGGTTCCCTTTATGGAGCAAGTGACCTAACCCGTGAGCCTTCAAGTGATGGACTTCAAAGACAGTCTCAACCACAATGACCATCCCTGGCCCTTTCAGTATGCTTTTTTTTTTTTTTTAAAGTCACACTAGTGGATTTATTCTCAGGTCTTAACATTCCACTTCTTTGTGTGGTTCAATGGAATTCCCAAAAAGACACAACCCCAAAATAAAGTATTCTCACCTGAGTCTCTATTTTAAAATTTATTTCACTATAGATTCCCATTATCTCGTTTCATTATCTTATATTAAGATACTGCAAGGTAAAGGGACAGAATATGCAAAAGAATTACTCAACTGCTCACCATTTGGGTAAAAAATAAAATCATCATTATGTTTTATTTCTTATACTAAAATAACTTGTTGAATTTCAGAATTTAATGTCAGTAAAATTATAGAGAGTTGATGCAAAAATAAAAAACCAAGTGGGAAATTAGCTGCAAGTGAAAAATAACTGCAATATATACTTAAACTTAATAGATTAGTATCTTTAAATGACAAAGGAGTTATTACAAGACTTGATACCGAATAAAGTACAAGACTAATTCTAACCGTCAAAGAAAAATGGATAAAGTTTAGGCAGCACAAAGGAAATACAGATGGTCAGCAGATAAATGAAAAAATATTTAAAGTCTTATAATCAGAGAAATGCAACTTAAGACAATGAGGTATAATTTTATATTTAGCAGACTGGGAAGGACTCACTGGCAAGTCGCTGGGGAAAACCAATACACACTGCTGGTGGGACTGAGAGCTAGTGACTCTCACAGGTTAGTTTTACATGTAAGATACTTGCCTTCTCTGCTAGTGACTCAGTGTTCCAATATTTTTACATCAATAGAATCTATAATTTTTCTTAGTTTTTCTAGGTGGGGTCGGGGATCAGGAAAACTATCCCAGGGCATTAAACACCCCTGCCATTTCTAGTTATGGGAAGAATGAGCCAGTCTACTCTGAAATTAAAGTTGATGGTCGAAACATAGAACAAGGTATTGATTAAATGTTTGCAACAGCTATTTTATCCAGAATCCTTGTTGCAGTCTTTAGTCAGGACAATTAGGAATACAGTAACAAGGTGAGAACCTTTTGGTCAGAACCTTCTGGGAGCGGCTCTCTGAAAACCAGAAAGGTCGAATGTAAATAAAAAATCTTAAAGGAAATTAAAATTCCCTATTGTGTTTCCTTTCATGTCCAGTATTAGAAACTATTTCTGGTTTTTGGGACTGAAAAGCGGAATACCCAGACTTGGATTTAGCTCTGTAACTTAACAGCGCCATCACCTCATCCGCTGAGTCAAGATTAGAGAAGGAACTGAGGTGAAGTTCTCAGGAGGTACTTTTGTACTTAGCTACCAGTGCTAGTTCATTCAGGAGTTGGCCTAAAGCTTGCTAGGTGAATCCACGGCTGTGTGAAATGTTGAGAGTGGAGGGTGTCCCCAGGTTACAGTGACAAATGTCTTTCCCCTTAGTTTACACACACAGAATTCTCAGTTACCCCAAAGCAGAATTCTTCCAGCTTTCCTGTTAACATCTGAGATAGATGAGCAAAAAGCCAAAAGTATACAAACCCCAGAAGTATCTGCCACTTTACAAAACACTCCATGCTCACTGCAGTCTGTAGGGGAGATGCAAAGAAAGTGCTGGTGGAGTAAGGGAAAAGGACTGCTTATACTCACTGGTGAGAAGTGAGAAATCGTAGTACACCTGTTCCTCCAGAAAGGCCCATGACTGAAACACACATACTTTAGAAAACTGCCTCCCTGAAACATGGCACACTGGGCCAGCAGACCTAGCTATTAAGAAATGAAAGCAAAGGCCAGGCATGGTGTGCATGCCTGTAAGCGGCAGCCTAGGAAGCCACAGCTGGGGCCAGGGATCACAGTTCAAATCCTGCTGGGGGCATGTAGCAAGACCTAGTCCTCAAAAAATAACTGGGCCTGGTGGCGCACGCCTGTAATCCCAGCTACCTGGGAAGCTAAGGCTGGGGATTGCTTGAGTCTGTGGTGCCCCAGGCAATGTGAGTCTGCGGTTCCACAGGCAAAGGTAGTAAGACCTAGTCTCAAAAAAAAAAAAAAAAAAGCAAACACTGCCTACAAAGCCACCTTCACTCAATTCAACGAAGGAGTTACTGATAAAACCAGATTAAAAGGATGGGAAGCACTTTCATGAGCTCTGCAACCACCACCTCAAGTGACTCAGCCTAACACCCCATGGAGGGGCTCAGCGCTGCCTCCCCCCTGCTGGCAGGAAGAGGGCAGCCTCGGGGAGCCTGGTGGGTGGCATCCGAGCTCATCAGGACCCAGCGAGAGAAGGGAAGGACAAGGTGCAGGCGGGAAGAAAGCAACAGAAGAAAGACCCATCACACACAGCAAAAGGGACTAGCAGATAAAGTCGTACTTTCTTATCTCTCTGCTTCATCTTCACGGTTCTCTGTTCCAGCGAGTAGCCCAGTTGCCTGGCTGCTTCAGTGAGCTTCTCATCTATGCTTTTCAAGAGACTAATTTTCTTTTTATCCGTTACTTCTTTCAGTTTTTTCATCAGAAATAATCTGAAAAAGAAGTAAAGGCCCCTGTTACATGGCGGGCCACTGTAGTGCACGCACCTTTGGACATTAACGGGCTGAATTAAAAACATTCGATTCCACACAAGGCGGAAAGTGCAGAGTAATCACCAACAGTTCTCTTAGCGCCCCTACCCGACGCCCTCAGACAAGAGAAAAGCAGCGTTAATCAAAAGCTGTCAGTCACTGAAACGGCAAACATGACTCAAGTCTGTAGTGCTGCTACTGTCTACAATAGATAAACAAGGGCTATTTAAGAAGCCGAGAGTAAGCCAGGAGGATGCACTTGCTGTCAAGATAGGGCACGCTGCTTTGGAGATGTCCGGCACAACAGAAAACAGCAGCGTGTTGACACCAACATGCTTTTATTTGTAAAAAAACCGAACACTGTTAAGACTTAAGATCAGGAGATTCCAATGTGTTGTAAATTTAGAAAGTGTAAGAGGAAAGCAAAACTACTTTATAAGCTTGTACAAAAGTACAATCCAAACTGCTTTCTAAAGGTTATGTGGATGGTACAGTCCAGCAATGCCAGTTACAGAAGTAGCACGTATTTGATGACGAGCAGGTGAGAATTTTTACCAGCAGAACAGGTCAAAGTAAAATGAAGAGCCAAGAACACTCAGTCCCCCACACACATGGCTCCTCTTCCTCTGTAGCCACTACCAGGCTCCCAGGAGGAGACTTGCTTCTATTCACTGCTGACACTTGTGCGTTTGCATGGGCTGAGCACTAGAAGAGGTTCAGAATACTTTTAATAGTGCTATTCTCACCCCATTTTACCGTCAGGCGACTGAGCCAGAGAGGATAATCAACTTGCCCAAGTTTAGAGCGAGAAGGGCAGAATGAAGTGCCACAGGAGCAGAAATCACTAACACCACTGTCTTCTGATCACAACACTCGGTTACGTTACCTTCAGCCATAGCCAACTGCGTATCAAGACAGTATGTTCACCTTCACCTTAAAGAACAAACTGATGTCAGGCCCAGGTGGGTGGATCTTCATCCTCCTCAACCTCTTGGACCTTCAGGGACTTGATGTTAGTAAGTTCTAGACCTGCATTTTCCACTCTACCTTTAGCTCAGATTCCACATGGACCAAGGGTCTCTCAAGCAGATGCACTTCTCTGAAAAGGGAAAGGTAGAAGAGCTACCAGGTGGAGGCTGTGCTTCTGCTGTTTCTGCACGGGAGCACAGAGAAACACTGGAGGTTCCACAGTAGCCACAGCTGAATCCTAGGCTGGTCCTTGACTTCCTGGGGGTTGACAGGCAGAGGGCAGGGTACCATTTCACTGGTCTAGGTTTAGTTAAGAGACAGTGTGAGCCAGGGACCTTTCACAATCCCAGTTCTGGATTCCCAGCTTCCTGAGGTGACAGATTTACACTCCCTTGGTGAGCCACTTCTGCCACACGCCTGCAATTCCCGAAGGCTCAGCTCTCCATCAGCCATTCCGAGAAGCATCTGCTTTGTGGTGTTAACTCTGTTTTCACTACATTCACTGGATTCTTATCGTGAACTCTTGGTGATGATGTTTAAAGTAATGTCGAAAGCATCTTCTGATTTTGCTATAGGACAACTGAGATTAACAATTTCATGAAGTAAAGCAGTAAGTTACACAGGAGATACATTTTTGGTGAAAAAAAAAAAAAGCGTGGATAAAATTACCTGCAAAAGTCACAGAAATCACCTCTACAGTGATACAGTGAAACGTATCATTTTGGGGTTACCACAATTCCCCAGAGTGTATGAAAATTGTAAACAACTATAAATGGGAGAGGAAGTGAAATAAAAATTTTCTTACTTGACTGCAGCAAACACATTATCTCCATTTTGAAGAATTACACAGTTTTTATTCGCTTCGTTCGTACCAACAAATACAGGAAGTTCATCAGGAGAATCCCTGTTTAAGCAAAAGATTAAATATTTAGCTGCCCATAATTTTTGAGTCTATAGACAACAAGTTATGGCTGCACGATTTTAAAACTCTGAGTGAATTTAAGCTCTAAGGTTCTTGGGAGTATACAACAAATCTGGATTTATATAATGGAACCTAAGATTAAGAGGGTTAGGGCATAGTTTTACACCTAAATGTAAAGCTGGGTGTGGGAGGGATAAAGCCTGTCAAGGAAGGAGAATTTCACAGGACAACCTCTACCCTAGTTTTATAGTCTTTTTTAAAAAAGGAGGGTGGGACACAAAACTGGACAGAATTATAAAACAGAGCTGAAAGAATACAATGCACGTACATAACATGCTTTTATTTTACAGAAAAAAAAAAAAAGATGAGGTGACTCAGCCAAGGTCCTAGTAATTAACAGCAATGATAGAAGTGGTCAGGAAACCTGCTACCCAGCCCTGCATGTGTCTTCGGCTGCAGAGCTCCCCCTGCCTCCTCTACCTTACAATTTACATCTCTACGGGTTCAGGTGGATGATATACTGTTACCCTCAACCTACTGCTCTTTTTTTTTTTTTTAAATTCTTGGAGACTAGGTCTTGCTATTTTTGCCCATGGAACTGCAGGCTCATGTTGCCCGGGGTACCACGGACTCAAGCAATCCTGTCTCAGCTTCCCAGGTAGCTGGGATTACAGGCATGTGCCACCATGCCCAGTTATTTTTTGGCACTAGGTCTCGCTGTGTTGCCCCGAGCGGGACTCAAACTGCGATCCCTAGCCCCAGTTGCTTCATAGGCTGAAGCTTACAGGTACAAGTCACCGTGCCCAACTACTGCTATTTCTTAATACACTACATGTATCCACCTTAACATGGATCCATATGGCATGTATCCATTTAATCCCTGTACTAGTCCAATTGAGCCTGCATAGTTGTTATTCTCATTTTAATGAGGAAACTGAGTCACAGGAGGTTAATCACTAGTGAGTGCCATAGGGGCGCACTCGGCTAATAACCAGGCGAACTTGTCTTTGAAGTGCTTCCTAACCACATGGTTCATTTAAGTTGTAGCAACAGCTTTAAATTATCTTTCTTGGGCTGAAAGAGCTCGTCTGAAAAAATTTAACCCCAAAGGAAAGGAGGTGACCTTGACCTTCCAGAATTCACCTGTCCTGGAGCAGGTTAGACTAGTCACAGAAGGCCATTGAACAGCCATCACTCCCAGGACAATAAGCCCCTTGGCTTCGGGAGCCAATGAATGTGTCTACACTGTCAGAAGAGCAGTTGCTATGTTTTAGAGAAAGAATTCCCTTACCTGAAATACCCCATATGGAACTGAGGTTTCTTGTCTCCAACAAGTATGGTCTGAAACTCCGGAGGATCATAGTAAAATCTCCAGTGAAGGTTAAAATTCAGGCTTGCTGTTTTTTTTTTCATTTTATGTTTTCCGGCTAGGATATCATAAGGACCCACTAATCGAAGTCCAAGGCTTGCAGAAAGTGAGTCTAGGAGTAAAGTAAATTTATTTAGATAACTTGGACATAATTTACCTTTCACTAGTAAACATTTCTCAGCAATTGTCTTAAAGAGTTTCTAACAAAGACACCGTTAGTTATGTGTGAATATACTAAGCTCCTTCCCTCATGAAAAGAAACAAAGCAGTGATAACATAGCACTGAAACATTTATGAACTCCTCTTCAATGTACCACTGAACTAGTGTGCCAAAGTATTCCTAATTATTTTGGTGAAGAAAGACTATATTTTATTCCTTCAGGTATATTTGAGCACAAACACTGTCTGGTCATTGGGGTGCTGTAAGCTTCAGGTATTTCTAACACATCCAGACAAGATAACAAATGATTATGCATTTAATTAAAAATGTACTTAATGAATGCATTCCCATCCCTTCTCTTTACGTCAGGTCCCTAACTATCACTCTCCATTTCCTTGCTTCAGTGACAATCTTAGGCAAACCTACTCCTTGAGGATCCCATCTTCCTTTTCCATATGCACATCATAGAGGGAGTGTTAAATAAAAGCACCAGGACAAATGTACATTTTCACAACATTATATGTATTCTGTGTTTTCTCTAGGAGGGAGATGAACACCTCATACTGGCCCCAAATATGAAAAGAGGTACGGCTGGAGAGAAAGAAAATTCTTGGAAGCAGTGACAATGCAAATAAAGGCATGGAGACAGTTTATTTGCAGGGGAAAACAGTCCTGTTTCACGGGAGCTTAGGTCGGCATATGTTAATTTTTAAAGTAATAAGCTACAACCACCTATGTCAATAGCCAGAAATAATAAGGTTAATAGTCTGGTATACATTGACAATACATTTTTCTCCTCTATGAACAAGTATTAGTATATGGATATTTTAAAGGGAAATCATTTGGTAATCTTTTTTTGTCCTCTATTCTGTCAAATTTTCTGAATATTTTCCCATGCTAGTCTTTGTTTAAACATAATTTTAAATAGCATGACATTCCATTACATGTATGTATTACTGATATGTATCTAGTTTGCTACTGAGGGACATTTACTGTTCCCGAACATGTTTGTTTTTATACTTATCCAGAACAATGCTTCAGTGAACATCTTGGCTAATCCATGTTTTCACAGTCACAAATAATTCTAGAGATGTTGCCACAAGTATGTTTTGATATCTTGCCAAAAATGACAAGATCTTTCCCAAGTTTTATCAATAGTGTATGAGTGTTGCACTCTTCGCCCCTCAT